>JAVQJD010073030.1:0-13972 GCA_036023655.1 Nannoperca australis | reverse complement strand
TTTCTACTGTTTGTTATTCGTTTTTTCAATAACTTTATTGAGCATTGTAACTGTATCAAAAAGCAATTTCCCTTCTGGGATTAATAAAGTATTTCTGATTCTGATTCTGATTCTGATTCCCAAAGCGCCTTACAGATTGGTTTCATTCATCCATTTACACGCCAATGGCGACAGAGCAACTTCAGTGTCTTGACCACTGACACTTTGACGTGTAGGAGCCAAGAATTGAACCACCAACCCGTTCTACCTCCTGAGCCACAGCCAGACTGATACAGTTGTGATGCCACAACTGATATAGTTTATACTATAGATGTTTGGTAATGTCGGGTAAAGTTCTTTTAACCCATAAAAAACAAATTTTTGTCTTTCCTATTAGATCTTTCACGGTGTGATACATCTTCCTATACAGTTTATCTTGATCAGCATCATCTTTAAAATATCTACTTTTATACTCCTTAACCAGTCAGTTATTATACATACCTGCCTGTAATTATTTGAAAATTACAACTGGACCTTGGATCTCTGTGTTTACCTGGTCAAAGAGGCTGTGGACTTGTGTGAGTGTGTCAGTAACTGACAGGTTGAGGAACTGAGCAAAGTCCTCCAGACCCAGCCTGCCTCCCTGCAGCTTTCTGGCTCTTCTGGCCTGCTCCTCCAGAGCTTTGTCTTTAGTTCCTGCTCGCAGCCTGTTAATACACAGTTAACCAGAGGGAATAACAATGTATTAGTTAATCAAACTGTTAACCACATGTGTGACACATACTGAAACAAGGTTTGTTATCTTTACTTTGGTTGGCCTGCCGAAATCCCACATACCTATCCACAACCCCTTCTAGATTAAAGCAGATAAATACCTAAAAGAAAAAGTGTGAGTAATGTGTTTATATTCTATCGTTTATTCGGTTTATCAGTTTTACGTCTACAGTATTTTGGCACTTTATTTGATATTTTATAATACTTTCTCAAAGATTTATTAAGACGTTTTCCCCCTCCCATCAAGATGTTTACTTCATCACAACTCAATAGATTCACTGATTGGCTGTTGTAATTATTATAAAAATGAACTTGTTTTTTGCATGGTTGGTCCTTTACTTAATAGTAATGATAAAGAGTTACTTCATCTTAGCCTCAAGAGCTTCACAATTGTAGAATAACCTTCTGTTACAAATCAGACAAGCTACCTCACTGTGCTCTTTTAAAACTTTTTGAAAAAATACATTTGGCTAAAAGTGGCTTTTAATTTGTTTTTCTTTTTTTGTTTTAAGCTTTTATTCATTTGTTGCACTGTGTATTTTCAGTTTTTTAAGTCTGTGAAACATTCACATGTAGTTTGACTTAATAGATTATTTTTAGGAGCAACTTAACATTTCTGCACAAAATGTTTAAATTAAAAAGAAATACATAAATGTGGAAAAGAGTGTCTGTGTATTCATTAACATGATGAAGAGGGTCATATGACTCTCTACAAAGATTCCCTCATACATACATAGCATATGATCAAAATAATGTTATTTTTGGTTGTGCATACTTACCCACCCAGTACTAAACATTTTAAATCAGATAACGGCTCCCATTCCTCTTAGGTATCTTTAACATTTATGTGTTCAAATGAGAAAAACACATGCTGATGACAGATTATTTTATAAACTCTTTAATTAAGAAACCTACAGGATTACCTCTTCATATCACTCATATTATCTTCTCTAATTAACCAAATAATCACATGATATGCTTGCATTTGTCTACTTTAATGTATCATTAATGTATAAAGCTTGATTGCAGAGAACTAATATATGTGGCAAATTCAAAAAACATAATTCTTGGCAGAACATTTGTGCTGTACAAACATATATTTTCTCATTGGAATTTGAATTGATCCAATCATATCATTCATGAGGACAAGTCTCCCTGTGTGTGTGACTGTCCGGCCACCAGTAGACGTCAGTGTTTCTTCACCTTCAGTCCCCAAAAGTCTTGCCGTCCTTAACTCTCTCACCCAGTCTGACGAGTCAATCCAGTCTCCCTCCACTCACCCCAAGCGGCACACCAGCAGGTTGAGCTCCAGCAGGCCGCTGTAGTCATATATGCGCAGAGGGCCCTGTGATAGGATGATCTCACGGTCGTCAAAGGACAGGTCTGTGAGTGGCACCTGCAGCGCCCTATCAGGACGAAGGGAAAGGTTTATTAGGACCTTTGCGTATGTCTGTGTGTTACAGATCCAAAACAAGAATGTGCAGAAATTCAGACACTGATCAAAGACACTTATGCAAACACACACTTACTTGGCCATGAGCTTTCTGACATTACTAGCAAACAAGGCAGGGTTTTCTTTCTCCTCGTTTGATGGAGTGTAAACAGGCAAATACTAAGGAAACAGAGACAATGTCACCAGGATGTTAATCCTGTCACGAAACTGTCTAATCATCAGCTATATAATAAATATGGAGTTACACATATCACATCCATTACATTGAATGGACAGTGTATTTTTCATCTTAAGCTAATATTTCTCTATTAGGGTAGAAGACTGACTATACAGTTAAAAAAAATGAAAAAAAGTGTTCCCGACTTCTGGCTTCTGAAAGCACTCACCTCTATCTCCATGGGATTATGAGGTTGGCACAGAGTGAGCCATAGGATCTTGAACCTGGAAGAGAGAGCAAACAGTAACTTGGCTTTGTCTACACATGATGAGATAGTATAAAGAAGAAATAAATAACACGCCTGAACACATAGCACTAAGGGAGTCTTCCTTACCGCATATCAGAAATCATACTTTACTCTGCAAACTTAGCAGAGCTGTTTGAGCTGTTTGCATATGTGTTTGTGTGTGTAAGAGTGTAGGTGTGTGAAAGAAAGACAGGAACACTCACGCTCCAGGACCTTGCCACGTCCATGTAACAGTATCCTGTGGAGAGGAAGGAGAAACAGGAAATGGCTCAGGACAATCATACAAACACAGAAGCCTTACATGAAGTCAATTTCCTACAACTTCCTGGAACTTTAGTCACTTTATACATATTAATCACTGCAGATTAATGCCTAAGTATAATGCCTGTCATACTCAGGTGTACTGATAACGTTGCATGTTAGCCAGCATCTCAAATGACACCGCCATTGTTAATGCTGCAGTGCTACATTACTTAAAGTCCCCCTCCACCCAAAACGTTGTTACTAATTTGTGTTTGAGTTTCACTGTGCAAAGTGATGTTTGTGCAGAGTTTCACAGAAGAAGGCTGTTAAACAGGCGTTATGAGCGTGACTTATTGAACATCACAACTAGTTTGGAAGCCAATCACGATCGAGTACGCAACTTACACAAGTGCGATGAGGAAACTTGATGAGTTAAGCGCACATACAGTGAGGATGAACTTTACAGTCAAGTAGGAGACACTGGAACCAATTTGCTATTAGATGTCAGTATTTTCATCATTTAATCAAATATCTGTGCTGACTGCATCATTTAAAAGGAGAACTCCACCAGTTCCACACAACATAGTTTGTTTACAGGTCTTGGGGAGTATTACTACTGCATGTGCAGACAGATTTGTATAAAGCCACTTGTAACTTTTTGTCACTTGTAGTTTAGTCGACTGTAATGTAAAGTATATGCCATTTAAATTAAGAGCATTAATATTTAAAAATACATCTACTGATGACATGATTTGCTGTCAGTTTTTTGATTTTCCACTATGGGTGCTGCACACAGGATGACCAAACGGTCATCAGTGACCTGTCAGTACATGTGTCTTCATATTTACTCATATTAATTTGTTCATGTCACCAGAGTGAACAGAACACTAAAATACCTAAATCTTAAAATGCAACATTGTATTATTTTCTGCTCTGCTCTGGACTAAAGATCACAACAACAGGCCCATGCGGGACATCTGGGAACTGTTGTTGCTATCAGCTTGTCTTCATGCTTTTTGGTGTTGCACAGTTGTACTTTTATTTAGTGTGATTTTTTTCCCAGTGTTTGGCTGGTAGGGTGTACATAGTGTTGTTTCCATTTCCAGATGAAAAGTTTCTCTGCAGCCAAATGAACAGATGGAAACAGATGGAATGGAAACACTTGCGGCGGAGTCTGCACAGAAATATACTAACTATAGACCACCAGCAGTTACCCTGTTAGTGTGGTTTATTCAGATTGTCTTTGCCTCAATTAACTGCCTTGTACTGCCACGTTTTCACTAAAGTCAGCACAGTGACTAAGCTTGACAGAAAGGGAAACAGTGACAAAAGATTTCTAGGGAAAGAGACAAGAAAAACTAGGTAATAAGATCTGCATTATTCATGAGAGAGAGGAGAGGTATGAGAGAGAGACATGACACGTGTGTGTGAGTGAGAGAGAGAGAGAGTTAGATAGAGACAGACTGAGTGAGAAAGAGGGGGATGAAATATCAGCCTACTAGAACATGAAGTCATTCAACACAAGAGAAACACATACTAACATGAGGGAAAGAAACCATTACATCACAGGTGTCTGTGTGTGTCAGTGTGTGAGTTTGCGTACTTGGTGTATTTTTGGGTGGAGCTTTAACTATGCCCAAGGTTACAAGTATGGAGCGGGTATCAAAAGGATTCAAAGAAAGTGTGTTTACCAGTTTGTTTGGGTAGCGTAGCACCACAGGCTGCACTGGGAGTCCTGGTATGAAAGCACCTGAGAAAGACAAGAGACGAGAAAGATGGTGAGATGAGAAGAGAAAAAGAAAATGTGAACTGCATCAAGACCACTAAAGTAAATTCAACTGTATTAACCAGTATTTGATTTTTATTCAATTACTACATTCATATAATACTAGCAGAAATTAAGTTACTGTAAATAAAAGCATTGCATTGTTTTGGAAACAGGGTTTCCTACAGATTTAAACTAATGCGGCAGAGAGACACAACAATGTATTGGGCTGACTTGTGTACTGGTTTAGTTAAGCTCACAGCATCAGAAAAACCTCCAGCCCTGGCAGACAATCCTGTCCTGCTGATGACAGACGAGCTGATAGAAGTTACATATTGTATGTATTACTGGACAAAGCCCTATTCAAGGTTGAGTAGGTGAATAGGATAACAATATTACTAATGAGAGTGAAGCTTAAAAACATAGAGGCATAGATTTTTTTGGCCACTTGGGGGAAGCACACCAAGCCAGCTAAAGTGTAAGCAAATGGTTGCCTATTTAGACATCTAGCAGTTAGAACAACATTATCATTCCACATTTGAAGTTTTTGTGCCCACCTGATCAATGTTTTGTCAAATATTGACTCTTATCCTAGGTTTTTTTTGGTCTCCACCAGTCCCTGAGGGAAATATCTGGCTCTTAGTTGCTAAATGCTCCACTACGTTTAATAACTAGTCACAAATTTTGACGGTCTGCCTTTTGGTGCGAGCAGAGAGTGTACAGTTTTTTGGCCGAACACAGGTATAAAACCAAAACGATGAGCTGAAAGAAGCTAAAATGCTCCACAGAGCTGAGGGAACGACAGAGACACGTAATAATTATCTGTGGTTTCGTCACTACAGGTGATTCCTTTTATATTATTATTAACAAACTCATTTTCACAATTGTTCATATATAATTATTTGTTAATGCAGCTTCAGCTGATGTAGGTCTTTAAGGCCAAGACTATTCTTTCAGATTGTGCAAATAATTTTATATTCTTAACACTGTCACTTGGATTAAACTAAATAAAATGTATTCATGATATAATCTCTTCAGTGTTCCCTAGAAACTAAATGAAGCATTGTGATATGGTGAATAACATAGCAAAACTGTGTGAAAGTTAAATTAAAAAGTAAAATCACAAGCTAAATAAAAGATTTAGCTTAAATGTGTATATAATTAATAAGCCCTTGAGGCAGGCTGAGGCTGCCTTCTGCTTTAACATGACACCTACATGAGAACTGCCTTGTGTTGTATCAGATCAAAATACTTTGATAGAAAATAGAACTAACATGTTAACTCTGAGCAGCTGTAATCAAGTAACCATCATCAAACATGAACGTCTAATTTACAATAGAAAAATATTTGCCCCACATATTGGTCTTGAAAGAACAAGAAGTGCAAGATCACAACAAGAGGGATCACTGTCTACACCCTCTGAGTAATAATGGGACTATAGTGAGGGGACAAACAAGGAGCGAATAGTGAACATGAAGGGAATGGCCTTTTTGAAGACTGGAGGTGTCTGCAGAGCACGTCATGCACAGGTGGCACCATTCACATTAAAAACGAACAGTTGCTTTGTTGTGCTCGGAGCCAGTGAAGAAACATAACTAGAGGAGACACAGACAGATCAAGCGTACACCCACACACACACACACAAAGCAGACCAGAGTGTGACCAACAGAGCTTACTGGGAATGACAGAATTACAGACTGGAAGAAAGGGGATTAGACAGAGCATGCAGGAAATAATGGCTGACAACGCACATGTGCACACACTCACTCACTCTCTCTCTCTCTCTCTCTCTCACACACACACACACACACACACACACACACACACACACACACACACAGGATGTGAGCTGAAAAACAAGCCCAAAATGGACTGAGTGGAAGCAGGACAGTGAACCCAAACCTGCTGGGGCAACAAAACAATGACCCAGACAACTACACCTGGAGTTGGCAGCTATGCAGTTAAACCCATGCATTAATAATCATTTATCATTTATCATCCAGAGATGCTAAATGAAATGAATACTAACAAAATGATCACATGCAGTCTCTATTAACACACAGACACATCTCTGGCTGGAAATGACAAAGACTAACAACCAAATACGTCTCTGAATAACACCGACCCTCATTTGGACTTTAGGCAGCTCACAATTTGTGTAATACATCAACAACTTTAGCCACTGAAGAATAGAGACGATGGTTTCCGACCTGAACATGCATAAAAGGGAACCCTATAAGCTTCAGAAATGTTGTATTGAATGGTTGCATTAGATTATATGTATAAATATTATTCTGCTCACCACATGAAAATATATAAGAAACAACTCCTTTGGGAGTCATGCGTAAGTTGAACAAGACTAAGGGTCTGTCCCAATACCTGCACTTACTGCGGTATTTGTGAGTAGTCAAGTGCCTACTTGTAAGATGCATACCGATAATTGCTACAGTGCCCACATGTCTGTTGAGACCTTTATTAAAGTTCATTGTGACAGGCTTGATTATAGAGGACAAATGCAAATACAAATACTCTACATGGCTCTATTGAGCTCATGCTTTGTTGGAACAAATAAGAAGTATCAAGCATGCAGTATTACAGTCATTTTAGGTGAATTGAGGGACACACTTAACTCTGAATACTTCTTTGAATCGGTGTTAGAAAAAGTGTGCTTTACGTGTGGATTAAGTGAGCTGTGTGTTGATATTTTCCCAATGAGGAAAACACTTATCTAATGCCTACTGTCATACGAACGTGCACCTACACTACCAGTCAAAAGTTTGGACACACTTTCCCATTCACTTGCACTGTAAGTGCACAAGACCATGCTGAAGTTTAGCAGATATATTGTTCTTCATCTTAGTTTAGCGTGTCAGCATTTGTTAATACCACTAACCCCAAGTAGAGCTGAGCCTGAATATTATTAGTTCTGCAGGTGTGATGGAAAACTCGACCTGCTCATGTTGAGATATTGAGATATTGAGATGAGTTGTTGGACCAAAGTGGTGGACCAACCAGCTGTCCGAAAAACAAATATGCTAACTTTATTATTTGGGTCACAAGGGATAAACACAGTAAGGCAAAGATATGGAAAAAGAAATAAGACGCCAAAAAGATGTATAACTGTAGCTAAAGCTTCATTAAAAGAGCATGGAAGGGTATATCTGTGGAAAATTGTAGATTTAAATCCAAGTTTTTGGACCATTTATAAAATTATACATGTTTATGGCTCCACAATAAACACACACACACACACACACACACACACGAGTATACCTTCCATCTGGTTTCATGATGCCTAAAGCAGGAAGGGGACTTAACACATACCAGCTTTGAACAAGATGAGACCCGATCTGTTGGTGCACGTCCCTTCTGGGAATATCATGATCTGGAACAAACAAACACACATTAAAGTATACAAACACACACACACTCTCCAGCACTCTGTCTCTCATTCTGACACACACACACACACACTCTCCAGCACTCTGACACACACACACACACACACTCTCCAGCACTCTGACACACACACACACACACACTCTCCAGCACTCTGACACACACACACACACACACACCTTACTTGTTGTTTTAAATTGTATTCTGCATTTATGCTGTCACCTTTCAATTTCCATGCGGTGGAAGCTGAAGTTAGATTATGTGTGTACAGCTTTATGTGCATTTTCATGCATGTTACCTGCGGCCACTCCCCTCCAGACTGGGCTCTGCGCTTGATTTCCTCAACTGTCTTCCTTCTGGAGTCCTGATCCGACCGAAACACAAACACTGGCCTGATGTAGCTGATCAGAGCTGGGGGGATGGTGGTGAAGAGAGAGATTTTTATGCCAGAACAAGCTAGAAAACACAAAGCAGTAGAACTACAACTAGAAGAATAGCTAATAAATTGGGAACATTAGCATTACACACATTTTCCCCCTTAATGTTACATCCCAATCCTATTAAAAGTTTATTTCCTGCTGCAGTAAGACAGTGTTCACTGTAGTTTCCTGTAAACAGGGTCACATATTGCTTGCAGTAATGGAAATTGAAGAGAAATTGAGAGAATATGTTCCACAATAACAACAATTATATATAAATAGTTACACTAAAGACTGAGTGTGTGCTTCAAAATGTTTTTTTTATCTGATATCTAATTGAGTTTATCTATTGCAGATTCTTTTAAATCAGATTTTTTATTCAAAATAATAGATTTTTAACATTTAAATCTGTGGCAGTATTATTTAAATGCCTGTGTTGGATTAATTGATTTTGAATGTTCTTAATTTAGCCCTCATGGACCATAATTATGAGCACAGAGCACATCGTTCTCTACCATGCTGGTAGCTAATGGCAGTCCCACATGTTTAAAAGCAGTAAAATATGTCTGCTAAATGTCTGCATCTGTACTTTCTGGTCAAGGACGAAGCATCGTTTTGTGGACTAAATTTAAAGGATGATCATATAAAAGTTGCTGTCTAGCAATCGATAACCAATGTTCTACCTAATGCCTTGGTGTGCCGTCTGTCTCAGCTGGATCTAAATTAAGTAGTAGGCTGCAAGTAATGATTACTTTCATTATTGATTAATCTGCAGATTTTTTTCACGAGTTATCGATTAATTGAATCTATTAAATGTCAAAAGAAAAAATGTTCACAATCACAATCTACTAGAGCCCAAAATGACGTCTTGAAATTGCACATTTTGTCCAACCATGAGTCTAAAACCAGCCATTTATTCAGAAATGACAAAGAATAGCAGCAAATCTCCACGTTTTAGAAGCTGGAAGCAGCAAATGTTTGACAAAATAACTGAATCGATTATCAAAATAGTTGGCAATGAATTTTCTGTCCGTTGATTTATCATTGCAGAACCACCTCAGGAGGTGGCATGAGTTTTGTTATTATGGCACATATTGTAAATGTGAATCTACAGGTCAGAGAGGTGATGGATGGTGTATTACTCACTGCCCCAGACAGGAATGCTCCTGCTCTCCAGTTTGGTCACAATGGAGCACATGGTCATGGTGACCGGGATGGCATCAAAGTAGGAGGAGTGTGGTGCCACGGTGAGGATGGGAACTTCAGAGTGCGCCGCGCGCTCCCCTTTCACTTTGATCCAATGGAAACCTCCACAAAACCACATGGCTCGCATGATCACTCGCAGACACAGGTCTACAAACCTGAGAAGACACCCAAGACGGTTGACACAAAGTGTGTGTTTTTCTTGTCGAAAAGTTTTATCCAAAGACGTGACTGACCAAAACAACCCAAAAAAAAGACAATTTCAGCATGAAATAAAAAGTATTTCTGTTTAATTTAATATCCCCAAAAATGACATGTTTATCCAGTTTCTCTAATCTGGTCGTTCTCACTTTTAATAGTTCATATAACTCCTACAGTATAGACTCTGTATGGACATATGAATCATTTTCATTCAGGAGATACAAGCACGTTTAGCTCTGTTAATCATGATGCTATATACAAGATGCTGCAAGTTTCACACATTTCTGTGTAATGTCATATGTTTTAGTAGCCCATAAACACTTAACACTTTCGTACACACACACACACACACACACACACACACACACACACACACACACAAATATTCACAGCACACACACCTCCTCCACCATGACTGTGGCTCAATGACAAAAACAGAACGCCCCAGGGAGGCTGTGAAGGCGAAGGGCCATGCCAGCAGCATGAAGAAGGACACCAGCAGCAGCCGCACTGGGAACACTGTGACAGACATCAGTCCAATCTGAGGAGAGAGTAGAGATATGAAGGGACACATTGTTACAATTTCAACTGCACAACTCACTGTGCCAGCGTTTGACATTCCTATTCCTATATGACAGAAAGATATGCCTGCACATCCTACAGAGTCAAGAGGAGGAGCGACACATTCCATCTGTGCCTTCAGGCAGGAGCCAACAACCAGCTATCAATCACACCGGCAGTCACTCTAATCACACTTTCCGGGTCACTTGACAGGCTTATATGTGCAATAGGTACACTTTTATATATCAGTACAAGTTACCTACGGTTAGAAAATGCTGGGGAAATATAGATTAGACAGTGTTTGAATAAAACATTTAAAGAAATGAACCAAACATCTATATTCCAAACACTGTTTCTCTTTTCATTTCAAGGGGAAAAAACTACTAATATTCCACTATTTTGTATTATGCTGATAGTGTATCTTCATACAACTAAGTCCCATCTCTTACCTTTGATGTTATTTACAACAGTTTTTTGTGATTAACTCAAACACTTTCACATTTTACAGTATCACTCTGTCCCTAGTATGTAGCCACCCACTGCAACTCTAGGTAAAGTAATTTCATGCCTCAACTCTTATTTCAAGATTAAGCAGGTAATGTTTGAGTGAACTCTTCATAAACAAGCATGGACGTATCCCAGATATGCACGTACTGTACAAACATACCTGTATACACAAGTATCTACATGTGTTTATATATATATATATTTTTTTTTTAAATTTAAAAAAAAAAAACTTACTGCACAGGAGAGCTAGTTAATATTTCTGTGTGACGATGCAATTCTGTCATTGATTAACAGTGTGGTGGTTTCCAGCAGCAGATCACCATCCTTTAAGCTGCCGTGGAACCAGATAGAGGAAGACGTAGTTTATGTTCAACTTCAGTTCTGAGGTATCATTGAGAGGTAGCGCTGTTTGTGATAATGGGACCAGTCAGAAACCCAGGAATGTTTAACCTGCAGGCAGCCCAACCCATGTCAATTAATGTGCCAATTCACACGTATTTTGAAATACCTGTTCCATACCCTTTACTTCGTTACGTATGAGGCTCTTAATTTGCTTTCTTTAAACGTCAAAAGAAAAGGGATTTGGTTCACATTCATTTTCAAATACATTCATTGAAATTACTTAACACTAATTTAAAGTTGTACACCACAATGTATTTGTATTTATTATTGTATTGTATTTATTTCTCTTGACCGGGCAGTTTCTAAACAGACATTTATGAGATATCTTGCTGTGCTACCACTGGAGGAAGCATGTTTTGAGTGGTGATGGCGCCTGATATTATCAACCTTGCATACCAAAATTATAATTTGGCACAGTAACAGCATCTCAACATCAACAGGCTTATCGTGGAACCAACACATTTGTTTGGAATTGTAGGGGTTTGCTGACCGTTTGGTATTATCAGACAAGGTCTTTTTCTTTTGCATAACACCAGCGCGGTTTTACTGTATAAATAGTAAGGTAGGAAATAAGATAAGGAAACTCTGCAAACAGCGTATGAGGCTCAGGCTCAGGTCATACAGTACAGTTTAGGTCTCGGTACTGAAATAAAGTGTATTGAAGGCAGAGTGCCACAGTAGTGATGAGAAGTCAGCTGACTGACCTGGCATGCCTTTTCTCTTACTGTGTAATGAGAAAGATGTGTCGTGTACCACCAGCATCACAAAGTCACAGCCTGCAGAGTAAAAAACACTGACATTTCAAGCCTTCCACTTCCTCCTCCTTGTCCCACCTCTGCTTGAGCTCTTCATTCCACACTTCCATAGCACTCCCTCGTTCCTCTCTCATCAACTTCTCGGCCTGCCTTACAGTAATCTCCAATCCCGGAGGAATTCCTCTCTTCAAACCATCCATCCATCCATCCATCCATCAATCTCTCACTCCGTGTTTATTTGCTCAGCTGCACCTTCATTTATCATGCTGCTCTCCCTTTAACTGTTTTCCTACTTTGCATTGATGTGTTTTTTTGTCACCACTCTGGGGAATCAAATCTAACCTCCTCCCTTTCTTCCCCTTCTTGGCTTTCTTTCCTGTGTGTTTCTCTCTCCGGAGAAGCCCAGGTGCACACTGCAGGGCTGTATTAATAAATAAACAGCAATGGGGGTGATTTATGATGCTCCAACGCCTCTCCCTGCACCACCACCCCCATGCCTGACACGCAGCGCACTCATCATCAGAGCTTAACGAATCCATCTGGGGAGGATCTGCTGACATTTCCTCAGGAGGTGGCATGAGAATGAGCTGGGGCGGGGCCGGCGGGAGCAGTTTCTAGTGTTTTATGAGTGTACCGGCCCAACCCCCATCCACCCTAAATTTTTACACTCGCTTCGATCACACATCTTTGCTCTAATATAGAAATATCTTTAAAAAGTTTTATTCTCTGAGTGCACAATGTTTGGGTGGGGGTGTTCACAATATCTTCATACTCTTACATTTAAACAAAAATATATATTTTTATGAAGAGGTGACACTTATCTAGAACAGCCTACAATAGGTGCACCAGTAGATTAGGTTTTTATGCTGAAATAGCCAAACATATCTGCTATTTCGCCAGAATTATTTGACATATTTACTGAGATTAAAGAAAGGATCCAGTTCAGTCTGTGGACATTGCAGCTCTATTGAATGTCACAGGTATGTTTTTCTGCACGCTCTCAGGAAGTGCTCCAGGCTTTGAAGCCAATTCAGCATAATGGCCTAACCCTGTGATTATAACTCATCACATGACATATAACACACATACATATAACATATGCACACTGGCCCCAACAGGCTTGTTCCCGTAGATTTACATTGTGAAAGAGATGCCTGTAAATCAGCAAATATATTTTTAGGTACATCAGCTTCCCAGTACAAAACACTTAAATAGCCCTTATTTAACCCTTATTTCTAAAAGTTGTAAAATGTAGTAATAGCTCAATCCAGAGTTGTAGAGTCACTGTCGTCATGTGGGAGGCGGGGTTAAAGGATACGCTAGTGCGCTTGCTCTATGGGCCGCACAATGCAGAAGCTATGCAGAAGACACACGGAAGATTCAGGTAATTTTATACAAGTTTTTCTGGCTTCATGCATCACTGAGTAACTTTCATGGGATTGAACGGCACTGTATCCAGTTCTCTCTACACATCCATGGTTGGCAGCCATGTCTCCGTGATGGTCACTGTTCAGCAATGTGTGACTCAGCTGGAATGAGCGCTACCGTCTGTTTGTCTAGTTTACTTGCTGACCTAGTTGGTCTACAGTGCTGCTGATCATGTTTTCTGGAAGAAGCACCTGTCGTCTCATAACAACAAAGCCACAGATGCCAAAGCAGACACACGCACACACAAGCCATGCAATTATGTAGATCTAAAGCCTATGGCATGTAGGAAGTACAGTTTTAGTTTAGGCAGAGCTCATGTTTGTTTACATGGGACTGTGTGTGTGTGTGTGTGTGTGTGTGTGTGTGTGTGTGTGTGTGTGTGTGTGTGTGTGTGTGTGTGTGTGTGTGTGTGTGTGTGT
>JAVQJD010073027.1:0-17374 GCA_036023655.1 Nannoperca australis | reverse complement strand
CTATTTTCTACTGTTTATTATTCTTTTTTCAATAACTTTATCGAGCATTGTAACTGTATCAAAAAGCAATTTCCCTTCAGGGATTAATAAAGTATTTCTGATCTGATCTGATCTGATCTCATGGTGTATATACAACCTCATATGACCCAGCCCTACCATAGCTGTCTTACAGAAGTAAGAGTGACACCATGAGTTAATCTAAGGTGCAAAGTGTTTTAAACGTCTGAACGTTGTGCTGTTTTGTAGGTACCTTCCCATGAAGGACATCATGTGTATGGAGTGCCTGTCCAGAAAGCTTCGAGAAGCTGTGACTCTGTACCTGCGAGTGGTCAAGGTAGTGGATCTATGTGCTGGTCGCTGGTGGGAGTATATGCCTTCAGGTGAGAAGAGCTCACAGCACAACCACTGCAGCCCCAACAAACCAATAACTAAGAGTGTGTTCAGTGCTACAATAAGAAATGAATCATGTGATGTGGAGGTTCGGCAGCTGATAATGCTGTTTTTGCACATACTGAGCAAAAAGGGTCTCATGGTGTTTCTTGTGTTCTCTGGTTAGGCTTTACAGACAGCAGCTTTCTGCTCCTTTTGAAGAAAATGCCAGATCTGGAGCAGCTATATGGCCTTCACCCTCGATACCTGGAGAGGAGACGAGTCAGAGGCTACGAGGCTTTCAGTATACCCGGAGTCCTGGAGGCCCTACAAGCCTGTCCCAATCTCCTGGTAAGTATTAACAGAAGCAGTTGTTCCAGTCAGTCAGTGACTCAGTTGCTTTCTTATTCAGCTGGCCTGCTTTTAGAGAGGGACATGTGTAAGTAACAGAACTAGGTTAGCCTAGTAAGATCAGACTCTGAGAAGGTTTACAAGTCCTTTAACCTCTGTATGAAGCACAACTTGTGCTGCTAAAGAATATACCTTTTGGCTTGTCAAACTCTGCACAAGATGTATGTGTGGTTAACAACAACATGAGTCTAACCGTTTGACCTTTTTAGTTAAGACCTTTTGTCAAACTACTGTTTCCCAGGTTAAGAATGGATGTTCACACTTACCATCTGTGGTAAGCACGCTATGATCTTAATGATGGTCCACGCTAGATCTTTCCAAAACTTTCAACTGCAACAACTGCTTAACCCTTCCTCAGTGGATGGAGATGAGAAGTGAGTTATTACCATTACAACTAAGCAAATTAGCAACTGAGAAAAACTGGAAGATGGGGTTGATGAAAAAAAGCTAGCAAGTGGACCTTGTGTAAACCTACTTGGCAATAAATCTGGTTCTGATTTTGAATTAATGAATTTCTTTGTCAAATAACATTATTTGATCTAATTTCAGGGTGTGGAGACATCACATCTGGAGCTGGTGGAAGCCATATGGAATTACATGCCTCAGGTTCACATACTAGGAAAATTCCGCAACCGTAACGGGGCTTTTCCCATTCCCGCTGAGAACAAGCTGACCATCCCCATAACTGCAAAGATCCAGACCTTACATCTAGTAGGTATGTAGGACAGTTCCTGGTACTGCATCGACACAGCTGAAATACAGTGGAGTAAACTAATTAGAAATACCGGATAGAATCAGGATCTACCAGCTCCCTGTGGGCTCTGAAAGGGACCTGCTCTATCACCTCTAGTTTTATCTTCATATAGTGTTTGTTTGTTTGTTTGTAGGTGTGAATGTTCCAGAGATCCCCTGTGTGTCCATGCTGCGCCACCTTTACCTGAAGTGGGTTCGTCTCACCAAACCACAGCCGTTTAAAGACTTTCTGTGCGTGAGCCTGAGAACCTTTGTCATGAGGAACTGTGCAGGGCCAACCAACTCCCTCAAATATGTCCCCCTAGTTACTGGATTAGCATCAGCCCGGAACCTGGAGCAACTGGAGCTGGTGAGAGTCCCCTTCCTGGGGGGGCTGATCCAACATGTGGTGGAGGACAGCTGGAGATCAGGTGAGGAGAGCATGTGTATTTTGATGATTTGCATCCTCTTAGTACGAGGCAGATGCAGCCAATGCCCACTCCTTTGTTAATCAGTTTGTTCTCTGTAATGCTGTGCATGTCTGTCTGCCTGCAGGGGGATTTCGGAACCTCCACACCGTTGTGTTTGGAGCCTGTAAGAACGCTCTGGAAGTGGACTTGGGCTACCTCATCATCACTGCTGCTCGCAGGTAAGAACATAACAGCAGAAAAGGTTGTCAGTTGCAGAATATTGATTTAGTAAGAATCAACATAAATACATATATTTAACTACATGATTTCTGTATTTAACAGGCTTCATGAGCTGCGTATCCAGCCATCACTGACTAAAGATGGAGTCTTCTCAGCTCTCAAAATGGCTGAACTAGAGTTTCCTCAGTTTGAGACACTTCATCTGGGATACGTAGATGAGTTCCTGCTACAATGTTAGCTCTCCCACAGTTTATGATTGTGTCCCAAATGACTGAACTTGCCTCAGCTTTTCAAACATTGTACTGTTTGTTCTGATACATTGCAGCAATGTTTAAAAAATCTACGGTCTGCAGTGAAAAAGGCCAGTTCTGTTTGAAAAAGTGCAATGTGTGTTAATGCAGGTAAGATGAGTCATTCGGAGCTGGTGAAATACGGGCTGGCTGATGTCATTGAGAACCCAGGCATCATCACTGATATTGGCATAAAGGTGGTGAACGAGGTGTTCACTAATATTAAATACCTCCTCATTTACAACTGTCCTCACCTGCACAACCCTCACCACTGGATCACAGGTAAACCACAGCCCCGAGTCCCTCTTCACACTTGAGTCCTCAACACTACTATGTTGATATGTTGGTGGTGAGCTCAGTCTCTGTACACAGCTCCATATGTAGCTCTCATGTTGTGCCTGTGTCTCTCCTCAGATCAGTCCAGGTGGAGCCGCCTCGTTGATCTCACTTTGGTTCGCTGTCATGCTATCAAACTGGAATCCTTCTCCCAGTTCATAGAGTTACTGCCCAGTCTGGAGTTTATCTGTCTGGACCAGATGTTTAGAGAACCCCCCAAGGTATACAGTATGTTCATATACACACACTCAGTCATATGCACCTTTCACGTGCACTCATGCATACCTTACACATGCTTACAGCATTTTCTAGAATATATTATTCTCAAGCATGCACTCGACATCCACCTATGTCTTGGCCTTTTTTAATGATATTGCTCTCAGATGTTTTCCATATGCTGACTTGAGTGCAGCCATCACGTTCATTCTATCTAAAAACACACAGCACTGAGCTGCTGGGATCTGTGTTCACCACAGCTCAGGTGTATTACATGCTTCTGCAGCTTGTCATCCAACCTCTTCATCTGTGTGTGGCTCTGGCTTTTGTCTTATTTTCGTCTCTGCTCAACTCTGTGCTATTTAGTAGTTAGTTTTTTCAGTTGCCAAAGATATGTTGTTAACAAGATGTTTGGTCAGTCCTCGCTTTCTGAGCCGTTCCTGTTTATTGAGGTCTGTTAAACATGATGTAGTGATTGCCCTTGCAATGTTTCAAAACAACCTTCTGACACAAACTCTCTAGTTCTAGAAAAACTACAAGTTAGATAGCGAGTAGCCTACTGGTGGCTTTATATGAGTTTTTGTCATCAGCAGTTGTTATGCTGACTTAGTATCAGCATGAATGATTGATGTGTGGCAGTAGTGTATGTACTGATGCATGTTGTGCATTACATGTGTGTGTCAGGGCTGTGCCAGGGTGGGCCTGAGTGCAGGAACTGGTATTGGTGTGTCCTCAGCACTGGTCAGCAACCAGAACTCCAACAATGACAATGACAACAACCACCACCACAATAATGAGGCCAACCTGCCTCCCGCTCCTCCACCTGTTGTCAACAACAACGTCAACAACATTGTAAACAACAACGTCAACAACAACCAAAGACCATCGCAGCAGCAGCAGCAGCAGCAGCAGCAGCACAATGGCAAGTCCCACCTGCATTCTTAGTCAGTGGAGAAGCAGTGATAGTAACACAGCAGCAGCTTGTTACCATCGTGGATTATGGATACTGAAGTATTTACATCCCTTTTTTCACATTTTCATTTTTATTGACTTTGTGAACACTCTTTAGAAAATATTCCTTAGAAATTCAGCAAAGGCAAACAGTACTGCAAACTTCACGAAAAGAAGCACACATAAATCCTGTCTGGGATTATTAGCATTCTGTACAACAATGAAGTGGTCAAACTCATAAACGCTGAGTTATGCAATTAAAATTGAAAAAAGCCAAACATGTGAAAGCTGTATGTATATAGTAGATTGCTTGCAGATTTGTCAAAGTTTTTTGAGAGATCCTCTTAACAGATAATAAGATGATAATAATAAACACATTTATTTTGTTTGTTTGCTTTTCCACAGCACCAGTGGAGGTAAATGGGATGGCAGATGAGGAGGAAGAGGAGGAGGAGGAGGAGGTGATGTTGGAGGAGGAGAACGTGGAGGCTGGGCCTCAGATAGAGCTGAAAGGAGCAGAAGAGGTGAGAGTGGACGAAGCTGACATGTCTTCAGGGCCCAGTCGTCCAGCTGGAACACCACAACCTGCTGATGAGGAGCAAGCAGGTTTGGAGCTGCTCTGCTTCTAATCATTTGATCATTGGATCAACATTAGAAAGCTTTTCTTATTATGTTTTGATGTCCACTGATCCCCACCTCCAGGTCCCAGTGGTTTAGTCCAGCAGTGCAGACCAGCTGGTGCTGCTGTTCCCAAGCCCCCACTGGTCATCTCAGACTCGGACAGTGAGGAAGAGGAAGGCCTTGTTTCAAGGCTGATGCCAGCATCCTGTTTGCAGCAGCCAGCTTCCTGTACAGAAGGTGTCAACAAAATACAGAACACACCCAGCAGTCATAGTAGTGTTCATTCTGCAGCTGAAAACAGAAACAATGGTCAAAAAAATACCTTAATTTAAAGAAAAGCACAAGAGCCTGATTACTTTTGGAGTGAATGGAGGTGAATAGAGTGTCCCCACCAGTGTAACATGTGTTGTTGTGTTTGTTGCCAGGTAAAGGAAAGACTCCTCTGCGGCGGAGCAACACTGTGGTGGCTCCAGTGTTAGAGAGCAGCTCTGAGAAGAGCTGTCAGGTGACCAGTGAACAGATCAAGGCAGACATGAAGGCTGCTGCTGAGAACAGCAGGAAGACTAACAGTAAAGGAATTACTACTGAAGCTGGGGAGACCACTGCAAGGCCTGGGACTGACAGTGGGACAGTACGGGGCCCTGGGTGTGCTGGGGCAGCAACAAGGGTTGGAGTGAGGCCGGTGTCTGGATCTGTGGCCAGGGTTGGACCTGGAGCAGCCACATTAAGGCAGGTGGGTGGATGTGGTAGGGTGGTGGTAGCGGGGACCACGCACAGAGGAACCACAACCACTGACAGAGCTACGGGAACTGGCAGGACTAATGACGGCACGCAGGGCCCCTCTGGAGCACAGACTGGGGACAGTTGCACAAGAGAGGCGGGGGTGAGGCAGAGCTCTGGTCCTTCTGGTGTGGACAGTCTGGGGCCCAGAGATGTTGCTATAAACCATGCTCCCAAGAGATCAGTATTACTTTCTGGACAGGGAGAGAGACAGCCTGCCCCTACTGGATCTACATCTGCTGCTGGTTCAGGTTCACAGCAGGTTCAGGCCAGAGATGAGGATTTTGTTCCTAGACGACCTTTGACCCGATCTTGCACCCGTATGTCCTCTGTGTCCCTGGTACCTGAGACAGGTAACACAGAACACGTAACAACATATTAACACTTATACACTAAAGTTGTGGGCATGAAGGGTTCATGGGAGTTCTTTTCATTATCAGTGATTATTATTGTATGCACTCTACTTTGATTGAAATAGTTGAATACATAAAGAGCAATTTCTCAAACAACACCCCCCCCAAGTCATTTCTTAATCACTCAGAACACTTTGAGACAAAACCTTTAACTGACACACATTTGTATTGATGTCACCCTTAAAATACCCCATCCTGGTCTAAACACCGATGTCCCAAATAAAGGCAGATGATGTCTCACATTCACTCCGTAGTATATCTAAGAACTGCCGCTGGGAGATCACCCACAGAGATAAGTGCCAGTAACCACATGAACCCGTTTTAATAGATAAACTGGACAAAGAAGGTAAAAGTACTTTTGAATGACTTATGAATCATTCTGGTTTGTTTGTTTATGTCAACACCTTTTTATAGAACAAGGTTAGCCATTAATCTGCTCTCCCCACTGCAGTTGAATAACAGTGTTAAATCATGGTCTGGAGACAAACATATAGCAAAAACCATACTGGTGTAAACTGTGTCCAGATCTACAACAAAAATTTTAAACCAGCCTTCTGTGTTTTACATTTCAGTTTAATTCACTTCAGCAGGGTCAAATAGCAAGCAGCTGCTGTGATCATCAATTCCATGAATGAACAGAAACTGACGATGGCAGTGCCAATCCTATACAACTAAGATGGTCATAAATGTGTACTGTTTGTACTATGTTTATATACCATCACAGTCACTGAGCCTCAATTATTTAAATATCTTATGTTATTTGTTTTAAAATTTCTGATGTGATCTGTTTGGCCTGTTTGTTAGCATTGCTTTCCATTGTATTGTTTTAAGTTGATAGTTTTGCTGTTTATGCTGTGTAGATCTTTCAAAAGCCAGGCCTCGAGTTGCAGTGAGGAGGAAACGAATGGCTGACAAATCAACCAGCACCTCAGACCCAGTCACTGAGGATGACCACGTACAGGTACACACACACACACACACACACACACACACTCTCTCTCTCTTACACTCCTATTTAGACTTTTGTTTTCACTGTCATTCAAAGTCATGGGGAGGTGAATACTTATTATATACACTTTACTTGACATAGTAAACTGGGACATACTGAGGTGCTTTTGCTTGTGCAGATTTTGTCTCTGAAGAGTAAGAACCTGGTGGGCATCACCCTGACCAACTGTGGAATCACTGACCTGGTCCTCAAAGACTGCCCCAAGATGATGTTCATTCATGGTAACACTCATATTTGATTCCTCATTTTTCTTTATTAGTACTTTGACTAAATATCTGCTAATACTCCTCAACAAAAACATTTTTTACTGGAGGAAATGGTGTATTGAAAATTTTAATTTTTCTAAAAGTGGTGAGTGTAGCTATCCACAAAAAATGACCCATGTAGACCTTAAGGGGTCAACACAATGAAGTCATAAAAACATGTAAACCACCTTGTTTTGGTTCATATGTACATAACATTGAGCTTTATATCCTTACACAAAGTTGCATGTATCGGTATAGGGACCCCTATTCCTCCCTTTATACATTTTTACTCATATGGTAAACTCATTTGTGTAAACTATTCGGTTTTTTTCTTTTTTACTAAGGCATGGAAATAGTGTCCAAACATTTGAATTTGACACATATTTTCTTTTTCCTAGATTTATTTTGCTTTATGATCTTTGAATGTACAGTGTCATTTTGGAAAAACACCTAATCTCACCATTACAATCCCCAGATATCACCAAATGTAGTATGCATGTCCAGTTTGTCCTCTAGTATTGACTTTAAAACCTCTTTGTGACCTCCCTCTCTGCAGCCACTAGGTGTCGGGTGTTGAAGCAACTGCGAGTAGAAAGTGCCCCCATAGTGAACAGGTTTGATTATGCTCAATGTAAGAAACTGGACATGGAACAGGTCCTGGATCAAATCCTAAGAATGCCTCCTGAGAGGAACCGGATCATTTACATGCGCCCTATGCACCAGGTTGGTAGTCTGTAATGTCATTTCTGTTTTCTTTTGAAACTGAATCCTAACCATGGATGTATTAAGAGAGCTGGATTTTGCGCTACCGCTCAGTCTTGTTGCCAGTTTTTCACATTGGCCACTTGTGCAACCTGACTGAAGGACGAGGTTGAAAAGCTGAAGCAGGGCCCATCTCAGCTCAGGGCTGCTGATCCTCTCTGTCCTGATGCTGTCAGCTCCACGTGCTTTGCAAGGATTTTGTTTTTTTATGCTGTTTTATAATTATTTTATTGTAATTAGGTAATCAGAAGGGTTCTGATTGTTTTTGATTGTTGATTCAAGGCTTGTCTATTTTTTTGAATTTGTTTGTTTTTGATTGAGCTCTCTGCCCCTGCCAGATTGACTCGGTAGCATTGGAACGTCAGCTCTTCCAGGGACCCTATCCCTATCACATTGCTATAGTACACGAGTTCAGTAACCCTCCAAATATACGCAACAAGGTTCGCATTCGCAGCTGGATGGACACCATAGCCAACATCAGCCAGTGAGTAATAGCTCTGATAACAGAATAGTCCACCCTGCTGTCACTTTATTTCATATGGTGTCCAAACAGTGCTGGAACTTTGTCTCTATGCCACATTTAATCCCTGAAGCTACAAGGTGTGGCTAATTAAATGCAAAGTTAAGTGTGTCTCTGTGTCTCCCTCTCAGAGAGTTAATCAAGTACGAGTTCTTCCCAGAGGCCACCAGGACAGAAGAGGATGTGAAGAAGTATCCCAGTTACCCCTGGGGCCGGGACATCTATACACTGGAGGGTAAAACAGTCTCACCACATTAACCCTCACAGGTTTCTTGTTTACAACTTAAAGTATACAAGCACATAGACATCAAGCAAATGTGTTTCTGCTTTGTAGCCAGTAACACATTTAGATCATATATATGGTGCCCTCTTCAAGGAGCAGGACTATGATGGCATATCACGGCCAAAATCCATACGTGCAAATGAGATGCTCGCCCGTGCATGTTATTGAACCATGCTTTGAGCGCGCGCAGTATGGGATCTGAGCGCAGGTCTACTATTATAGCTCTTCTGCTCACAAAACTTTCACCAGCTCGCTCGCGAGTGGTTTTTCGTTTTGGCAGTAGGAGGGCGGATCCATTCGCCATTGTATGCCTAAATATAATTGGTCACAGTGCTCGTCTTTTAGGATTGGACGTTTTAACTGATGAGGGATATCAAAGCGGGAGAGCCAGGACGAAGCATGATAGACCACAAGGAGGTATGTCTTAGAAAACGTATAATATTCATGCATAATTAGTGTAACGTGTATCTTCTTCCTTTCTTTTTGATACAATGACAACTTCCAATCCTAAAAGACGGCACTGATGAAATTGCATCAGACAAAGGACTTTTCTCTGTACTTGTCCTATTAAATCTTAGTGCTGCATTAGTGCTGATGCCATTGACCATCACAGACATTACAGAGACTAGAAAATTTAATTGGCATTAAAGGCACCGCACTAAGCTGGTTTAAATCTCTATTTATCAGATCGATATCAGTTTGTACACGTTAATGATGAATCCTCTATGCACACCAGAGTTAGTCACGGCGTTCTAC
Source organism: Nannoperca australis (assembly GCA_036023655.1). NCBI lineage: Eukaryota > Metazoa > Chordata > Actinopteri > Centrarchiformes > Percichthyidae > Nannoperca > Nannoperca australis. Next base: position 8,030 of record JAVQJD010073027.1, on the reverse strand, counting down.
AAGGTTCTGTGCTCGGACCAATTCTAATTACCTTTATATATGCTTCCTTTAGGCAATATTATCAGGAAGCATTGTTATGCAGATGATACCCAATTATATTTATCGATCAAGCCAGACGAAACCAATCGATTAGCTAAACTTCGAGCATGCCTCAAAGACATAAAAACAAACTCAGACAAAAGTGAAGTTATTGCATTTGTCCCCGAAAACACATTATCTAAAGATATAGTTTCTCTAGATGGCATTGCACTGACCTCCAGTGACACTGTAAGGAATCTTGGAGTTATCTTTGATCAGGATATAAGACAACAAACTTCAAGGACTGCCTTCTTTCACCAACGTAACATTGCAGAAATCCGGCACATCCTGTCTCAAGCAGCTTATTGTTGTGAAGAAAGTTATACAACTGATTGGTGACTGCTTTCTTAAGGATCTTAGAGAGAAAAGGAGGGTTAGATATAGGTCGATAGAGGCGAGTCGAGTGTTATTGGTAGTGAGAACAACATGATCAAGGGAGGGACTGAAGTTACTATAGGAGTCAACTGTTATATTGAGACATGGTATTGAATTAAATGCAGATGGAAACATTTCCTTAAATGTAGCTACAGTAGTGTCAGAGAGACATCTAGTGTAGGAATGTTTGCCCAGTGGATGTAGTCCAGTAATAGGAATTCAAAAGTAATTAAATAATGGTCCAAGGTGAAGGGTGTGGTTAACAGTGAGTGGGTTTATGTACACTCTGACCGAAGCCAATCGAATCTAATGAGATAAATGCAACACTAAGGCATCATTTTTGTTTGAACAATTTGACAGATGACCCTTTGAACCTCCAACCCACAGACATCAGCAGACTCTTGGTTGATACTTTACCTGGCCTGTAATGCAGTTATCGTCACATCCTGCTTGTTTGGATTGTTGCAATGTCTGTATGTTAAGGATCTTTATGCTGCTACACTGCACCTACTGTGTTCACACTCAACAGCCCTTGCAGCTAAGGGTCAGCACTTTAACCTCACACTCGCTGTTTCATTTCAAAACCAATGTGCTGGAGTACAAGAATGTGTTACTGTTCTACAGTGGCATGCAAAAGTTTGGTCAAAATTTCTGTTACTGTATTTAGCTAAGTTTCTGTAACGTTAACTGTCTTCTATGATGTTGTTCAGGCATGGTTGATGGTGCTCCCTACAGCATGATAACAGACTTCCCCTGGCTGAGGACTCTGAGAGCAGCTGATCCCAACAGCTACGCCCGCTATGACTTTGAGGATGATGAAAGCAGTGAGTGCAGTCAATTCATCCATCTGTCCTATCAGCAGTCCCTCCTTGTGCTTGTTCTCTAAATGTGCACATTTCTTAGTATATCTTTGTCATTATAGTAGTCCCTGTGACAGACAAAGATAGAACCTGATCATATAAGCACTTGAAATGTTGTCCTTTCTGTTGTGTCACGTGTCAGCCACCATCTACGCCCCACGGCGTAAAGGACAGCTGTCAGCTGACATCTGCATGGAGACCATCGGGGAGGAGATATCAGAGCGCCGACAAAGCAAAAGAGGAGTGTATCAGAGAGTGGTGGTCCTCTTCCTCCATCACTGTGATACACCAGGAGAACCTGTGGATGATGACTATATCTAGACACCACAAAACACTTGTCTATCACATGAAGAGGGATCCCAGCAGATGACGGTCCTGCTGCAGCACTGCCTGAGACCGATAGATGTTGTGTCTATATGCTGTGAAGTCTGCGGGTCAGAGCAGTGTTCTTACACACTGACATGCACACGATAGGTCAGAGACTGAACTAGCTTCATGGAGAAGGAAACACTACACTTGAGTGGGCACTGGGGGGCGCTGCCAAAGATGAATGGAAGTGGCCAAAACTCAACTCAACATGCTGAAGGCAGAAACTCTTCCAAAGAATGTACACTATGTGATTTAGTTTCTTAGGACCAGACTGAAGGCTAAATTTGTTTTTTTTCCATTTTGAGTTTGATAATACATTTTGGATTTAGTTCCATTCCAGATAAAGGCATGTCTCTTTCTGGTGTGTGCACCGCTAGTGATTTCAGCAGCTGTTCTTGTCTATGGTGTGAGCCCTGGCATGAGAACACATGCAGAGGAGGCCTATGCTGTAGTGTTGATTTGATCTGTCCACTGCCACTGTCGGTCTATCCCTGTTCCACACATCACCAGTCACAAACAGAAATGGCCTTAGACAAAAATGTCTAAGAATATCTGCTTTTGAATTTAGTTTTAAGTTCCATTGTTTACCTTCAACATGCAGAAGCATTGGTGACTCATTCTGGTGGACAATGTGTCATGGTTTTGCATTTGACCTCAGAAAACAGATTGAGAGATGTTCAGTCTAGATGCTGCAGAAGATAGAACAGTTCACTTCCCTACAGTTGATTTTCTTAAAGTGTCATTCATCTTTGCATGTTAGGCCTATTGGATAAATACTGCTAGGGGGCTAGACTTTTGAAAGACTATCTAACTAACTACATTGTGCATCTCAAAGTCTGAGTCAACCAGCCTGGCACAAATCTCAACACCTCTGTGCAGATATAACGTGCTGCATGACTTTGTTGAGATGCTGGAGCTACAGTGACAGAACTGCTGCAGAACTCTATAAAATCAGCCATGTTGCAGTTGATCAGTTCTGATCTTTCCCAAATACCTAACAGAATCTTTTTGATTGGCTGGTTCTGCCCCGTCCAGACATGTCCACATATATACAAATGAACACATTTGAAGCTACGTGTAGCTGCTCTATTCTCTCCATCATCAGCATCATCTGTGGTTAAGCTGGGAGGTCTTATAGAGACATTTAGAGCTGTAAGTTAATGTGCACAAACATAAACATCAGCAAACCCCAGAACTGTGAAAGTGCTCTTCAAAGCTGTTAGGTTGCATTTTCATAGTAAATGTACAGTATATGTATGTTGGACATCAGTTGCTGGTTGACTGGGTGTGCAGCTCATGCAGCTTTCTTTTTGTTCTTGTTTTGATCCATGGCAAGTTTCAAAAAGGTAAGGAGAGAATTCTGGATTGTGAGGAAATTTGACTTTAAATAAATACAGAATTCTTAGTTGATATTCAGACTGAATATCTTTCCCCCAGACTTGTGAAATTATTCTCAGAACATTTTTCAATGCGGCTCTACTCTAACTTGTTCCCACCTGTGTAATACATGGATTCATATCGTTTGCATCACTATCATAGAGCTGAGGATAATCTGACAGTGGTGAAATCATACAGCAAACATACGCTCAACAGTCTATTGTGGAATGCACAAAGTTGCCAACGGTTACCAAACCAAGCAGTTTAAACGTAGTCTCCTGGTGCTTCACTGCTTCTCAAAGCCTTCTCCTGTATGCTGTGTGGTGGACTGATGGCATGGCTAGAAATTAGATTGCTGGATTGAAATTGTATATATTATGACAGCTGGACTATTCAAGGGTCAGCCCTTAACCTCTCTGGTCTATTAGAGTTGTAACATGAACGGACTGTTCAATGCCTTGAGTTTTTCTTTCTTTCTATCTTTCATGACTAAGGAAGACTACCCCAAATGGTTTTGGATGATGACTTTTTGCTCTAGCTGCTCGAAGGAATGTGAGAATTGGTTGGGATTTCATTGGTTCTGTGTATGGACAGCTCTGCCCTGTAGGACTCAGATCTGCACTAAATAGATATTCAGGATGTATGTTTTTCAGATATGGAAATGGCTTTAGGTTGAGAAAGATGTGAATGTAGAATATTGGGTTTGCGTGAATTGACTGAATATGAAGAGAGTTCAGCCTTCTCTTTGTGTATTGTGTACAGAGGTCATGGATGATGATATATTTCCATGGTGTTTATATGTTTATAAGGAAAGAACCAGTCTATTTCACATACTGAAAATTAAAATAACAGGAAATAACTTTTGTTGTCTTTGTCATTACATGTCCTCATCTCGGATTCTCTACTATTCACTGTAGAATCATTTAGATTCCTACACTGAACAAAAATAAGGAACACCTGTGCAATAATCATGCTGTCTAATCAGCATCTTGATATGCCACACCCGTGAGGTGGATGGATTATCTCGACAAAAGGAGAAGAACACGAATTTAGACCATTTTGTGAACAATATTTGAAAGAAATAAACCTTTTGTGTTCATAGAAAAAGTCTTAGCTCTTTGAGTTCAGCTCATGTAAAATTGGAGCAAAAACAAAAGTGTTGCGTTTATATTTTTGTTCAGTGTATATTCGAATGAAGATGGTTTTAAAGAAAAGTGGTCATAAAACATCAAGATGTATCCTCTGACATTAAATAGACACAGCAAGCATCATGGCAAACAAAGTCACTAATAGACTCTGAGTCTGCAGTATAACTGATTACATAAATAAAGTTATACTTTCACTTCATTGTCCATCAGCTGGTATAATGAAAATCTTTCAGCAATAGTTAAAGCAGGCGGATTGTCAATTACCTGTTTGGTCTCTGTGCTGTCATTGACACAGTGGATCTGTGACTGACTGCTGTGTACAGGTTTCTTTGCCTTTTCTTTTTAAAGCAACCTATTTAATGGGCTCAGTTCATTTCATACAAAGACCAAAGTCTTGATGATAAAGTTATATAGCAGAATGGAGATGACAGAAAGCAGATGTACCTGTACACACTGGGCTAATTTTGGCTTCACTAATCTCTGCTCTTCCTGCTTTGACAAGTTGGAGTACAGCAAGACAGTCACACTCCGCCTCTCGCTCTCACTCACACACATGGTTGCCGTCAGTGAATGTAAACAGAGTGAAACTGCCCACAGCCCCCTGCTGCTCCTCTGGACTTCCTGTGACACTGAACAGCTTCTGTTAGGTCCTTACACACAACATGGGCTCTCATCTGACGTTTACAATGTATTAGGCATAGGGTAACTTATTCAAGAGACAGTGATTACTGATGAGAGGAAAGTCTGATGTCTGAATGAATGTGCAGTCATCCCAGAATGCCATACAGCATGTTGTATCTTAGCTTTGGATGGGTGCTTCAAGGTCAATGTAGAATTGGAGCACACAGCTTGATCGTTAATTATGCTTCTCAGGTACAAGGACTAAGGTTTACCTTCAAAGACCTGATGTAGAGTATTTGTATTAAGAGGGTGGTACCTCCTCAAAACCCACCCTCCATGTCTTCTCTAATTCTTGTCTTTTCTTTTTGGCTGGACTGGATCTCACCCACAGCTGCTACATTCTGTTCCAAAACCACATCTTTCTGCACAAACAGGTACCATCAGTGTGCTTGAATATTGCTCCTTTATGTATTGAGTTCAGTCTGATAAAATATATTTTTTTATTACTTGAAGGAGGTATATAGTTGAGGACCAAGGATCCATAGAGGCCTTTCTGTTCTTAAACATCTAACAGTTGCAATAAATTATGAAATGTACACTCAGCTGTCCTGTTTTCTCCATTATTTGATATGGTGTTAATCTGCCCTTAACAGACTTTCAGAAAAAATTTACAGACCAAGAAAAGTCACCCTCATCTTCCCCTTTAGTCAACTGCAGTGAATCAAGAATTTTTTCCAAAAACAACTCTTTCATCACAGATGGGTCTTCAAAGTTCATCTGGGTGCCAGTATGTTGGGAGTTGACATGTCTGACTAATCTGCAGTACTGTGTAAGTCAAATGACAGACATATCTGCTCCAAGAGACCAACCTGCAAAATGTGATGCAGGTAGTGCTACAACAACATTATACATTTAAATGACCAACATGAATGCCCGTCACTGTTGACAGGCTTCGCTGTCAAATGTTGCTGCTTTGCCCATCACTCATGCATTTTAGAAATCCTTCAACAGTTGTTTACTTTGCATGTAGCCAATGAGTAGATGTTTAGTTTCTGCAGGACTCCTCTCCATATGAGGGAAAGACCGCAAACACACTCTGGGAGATTTATACAAGATTCAGTCCTCATTGTACATTAGTAAAGGGGTTTTGTGTGTGTTCGTGCTTGGTTGCCATCACTAATAACCCGGTCTTGTCAGCTGCTGTAAACAGTGAACCATCTCCAAACATTACCTTATTAAGACAAGAGACAGGCAAATGCGAGCACGCACACACACACTCTAAAGAAATAAATAAAACCAAGACACGGCCTTATGCTTAGCAAAGAGTCGGAGAAGACACCAACCCAAAGAGCTCCAACTGCAGTGGTCCCAATAGAAGTGCAGGGAGTGGGGGAGGACGGCAGGTTCCGGGAGATGGGGAAATAATCTGGTCTGGGGCCTGGAATCAGTGACCGATAGAAAGGGTGTGGCTGCTGGAAGGGACTGAGAAGTGGCAGCATCTTTATCAACCGACATTAAACTTTTTTAATTATGTATTGAATTTATTACTGACTTTGCCTTAACACATATACAACAAAATGTGCATTCCTGTTTGTTAGTAAGTAGCGAGAAAAAGAGAGGAAGAGAGGGATGGAGAAGGTTTTCCTGTTGATAATGTTCCTGTGATGGAGTCACAGACATACCAGGTCCAGTCTGTCTGTTCTGACTTATATGGAGCTGTTAATTCAGAGACATTTGACCACATTAACCACAATTAAAACTGAAGCAGATTGTCTACTCTGTGGATGGTTGCTTATTTGCAAAAAATTCTATAAAAATAAAAAAAAGAATTGCAATGGAAAAAAGTCTGACTTCTCTGCTTGGACCAACTACAAGATGAGTTACTTCAAGTTACTGAAATTAAGTGTTGGAATTTGTTAATGTTGAATTAAGTGTTCCGTGTTCCCACTCAACCCATAGACTTTACATTGTGATGATGTCACAGATTTTTTAAAATTGCATTTCACAAGAGATTAGAACCAGATTTATTGCCAAGTAGGTTTACACATACAAGGGCGGGTTTATGGCTGATGTTCAGCTCCCACTTGAGGTCCTGGCTGATGATGGTGCCCAGGAAGCGGAAGGACTCCACAGTGCTGACTGGGGAGTCACACAGGGTGATGGGGGCGGTTGGGGCTGCATTCTTTCTGAAATCCACAACCAACTCCACTGTCTTAAGGTCTCCAGGTTGTCACCAAGTCACCAGATGGTCAATCTCCCACTTGTAAGAGGACTCATCCCCACCAGAGGAAAAAATGTTTTTGTTATAGTACATGCAAAGTGTTCTTGTTGATATGCACTGCTGTACATGTTGTCTTAAATAATCCAATAGTTACTATGATGGTCTACTTGTACCGTATGCACATAGGTAGTAGTTTCATAGAATATATTGCATTATGTAATAATTCAACTGTGCAAAATATGCACATACACACACACACACACACACACTCATCAAACCTATAGTATGAAGAGTTGAGAAAATGAGAATTATGACACTCTCTCTTACTTTGCATGTGCACATGTGTCTAGATGGAATAAAATAGTATAATTACTAATAACAAGCTTTTACACTTGAGTTCACTTCAGCTGTTTTCCAGTGTAAATGCTTCAACAGTAGATGCAAAGAAGTGGTCTAAGATGTGATTAAAGTAATAATTTTGCTGCCTGTTTCTATCCTTTATCTATTTATTATTTAATTAGGGATCCAAACAACACAGGAATCTACCCATTCTGAATATTTTATTTATTTTATTTTAATTATGTCCAAAACCTTTAAAAGTTGTCACAGGTTTTAAATTTAATTTCTTCACACAATATCACACATCAAAAGTATGGACCTAGTTGCAAAAAGATGTTTAAATTTTACTTTGTTTCATTTTGCAGTTATACATCTCACTTTACCTTAACCACACATTAACCAACAGTAACCAGATGTTACACACATTCAGATGCTAGCTATTAGCTTTCCTGCGCAGTCAAATTCTACATCAGTTCAAAAAAGTCTCATAATTGACTGACTACTTTCTTTTTCTAAATTGAAGATCAGAATCAGAATCAGAATCAGAAATACTTTATTAATCCCTGAAGGGAAATTGCTTTTTGATACAGTTACAATGCTCAATAAAGTTATTGAAAAAAGAATAATAAACAGTAGAAAATA
>JAVQJD010073022.1:0-19205 GCA_036023655.1 Nannoperca australis | reverse complement strand
GTTGGGAGGTTTACACTGCCTGGTTTAAATGTATATTTTAGGACTTTTTAGCTTTTTTAACCCAGTTTAAAACATTTGTTAAAGTAAAGTAATCAAAAAGTAATCAAATGTAATAAGTTACATTATTTTAATGAAGTAATCAAAATAGTTACATTACTTATTACTTTTTAAACAGGGTAACTAATAATCTGTAACCTATTACATTTCAAAAGTAACCTTCGCAACACTGGAAATGACAAATATACAGTACTGTTCTAACCAAATAATGAACATCTTACAAATTTAGGTTGCCTTCAGAATGTGCTGATGTATTTACAACCAAATATTTTTGTTTTGAGTCCATTCCTGAAGTTTTTTATTACACAGTGGTAGCACAGCAGACTAGACCTCTCTATCAATCTACGGCCCTCTAGAAGCTGCCAGTGACATAAACCTATTTAAATGTTGGAAATTTACCAGACTTGTCTGCAACAAAATGTCTTGTCATGTTGTATAAGATAATGAATGCTAAGAGTTGTATCACATCCACTCAATGCTTGGCAAATGAAATAACTCAGCGCTGCGGCATCCTCCTACAATGAAACATCATTACATCAATCCAAATCTGTGGGAAGACAGATTGTTGGTGTCAGCTGTGGAAATGTGTCAGAGCGAGACAGGAAACCCCTTAGCCCTGGCCGAGCGAGCCTTGGGAACCCGGCACGAGAGCAAGAGGGAAAAATCTATTTGTGTTGTTGTCCCGTGGGACGGCCATTGTCACCTCCAACAGAGCTACTATTATAGTCATACCTGTCTGCAGCAAGCCGGCCATCCCCAGTGAGGCACCTTCGATCAATTTCTTTCTGCTCAGGTGGGTTAAACATTGATTGATTTTTGGTTTGAGATTTTCTTTTCCCTTTTCACATCTTTCCAACCAGATGCTCTACAAGCTGGGAAGCTAGTGAGCGGTCTTTTCAGAGGTATGTTTAATTTTTCATATTTGAGGAAGTCTTTTAATACAGGCAACATAGAAATGCTTATTCAGTAGAACATATAAGTTCAATGAACTCCTTTGACAAGTAAAGAACATTCCAGCATGTGGCATGGCTTCTTTTTGCGTATCATGCAGGGATCCAAGGCCCCAGTGACCAAATCACTATCCTCAATTACTCTATTGTGTCTCTAACATCTTGAAACATGCTTTTCAGTGAAATGAAAGGCTGTGTGATTGCTTACTGCACACACACATCTTATAGGGGGCACATTCTCTCAGAGCCATTCTGCTGTTCTCTTTATTGAGTGATAAATGTATATATAGGTATATGTGTACATTTAGGGCAGGAGCTGATGCAAAGATTTGCTTGGAATAAACAGCAGAGCATGAACTGACTTTACACGTTTCAGCACAAAGGAAGTGCTTCCACAATTTTATATTGTCTTTTCACTTCCCGTCTACACTAAAACTGCTTTGCGTTGTGTAGATTGATGTCTGCTGCTATTTGAACAAATATCTGACAATGTATCTTACTGCATTAAGGACTGCCACAAATGGAAAAAAAAATTAGATTATATATACAGTACATGAATGCAGTATGATATCAGACCAAACATAGCAATTATAACCTGTAAAAGTAAATCATGGAAAGAATTAGACCATACAAAACAAAAACGAGATAAAACCACATGGCTAAAATCATCAGAATCTACAGAGTTGTTGCATCATTAATGATACTTTAAGTGCTGCTCTCAAACATGGATACATGGAGTTCAGTAACAGTAAAAACCCTTAGTAAAAAAAAGTGAAAAACTGCATGAAAAACAGACAACTTAGAATATATAATAGTATCTACACAGACATTTCTCCCAAAGAACAATTACAGCAGCAGAGTCCTGACCTTATTACGTCTTGTTTTTTTTACGAAAAATATTGGCAAAATTCTTCACACAGTTAAACAACAATAAACTAAATTACTGTAAATTAGATTGCAATTTGCTAAAAGCTACATTTTAGCTACTCAAAAAAAAAAAAAGAAAAAAAAAAATGGATACATTTTTAATTGGGACATACAACACTGAGTGCCTCATTTCAGTCCTTGATAGCCTCAAAAGACAAAAGTGCCAGGTGAGAAAGGGGGCAATTGAGGCTGAATCCAAATCCTTTTGTAACGTTGTGGCATTTCACCTTCTCTTCCGGTTAGATTTAAAGCCCAGGCTGGTGTCACTTTTCCTTCCAACTTACTGTCCATTCCTCATCCCCACAGAGGAAAGCTTTTCCTCATAATCACATGTCCCTCTTGCACACAAGGAATGCTGGATGTCTGGACATAGATGATCTTCTTTGTAGGAAATCATGTCTGCAAACATATGTATTTGAGTGACTGTGATATTGTTTTACCTCCATGTTGACCAAGGTGAAGCTGGGATGCTCCTGCAAACAAGCACAGCTGCATAAAACCCAGCATGGACACACAGGGAATGTATGCACTCTGTCACATGTACAGTGCACACTGGGGATAGGGTGATAAATTGGTACAATTTTGTTCATTTATTAAAATCCAATAATGGTCAGTCGGTACCCTCAATCTCTGATTTGGTGCCTGTCTGTACAGCCCTCCATGAAACATGTCTCTTTGTGCCTAAAGGGAATATATTTTTATGGGGTACCAGAGCAAATTATCTAACGGGAATGCATGGATGCTTTTATTGTCTGTGTTCTTATCCGACCTTGTCTCCTATAAAAATGACACTCATGTGCAACTAATTTCCACTAGTTTTGTTCCATTATGTTTTGTAGAAAATGTCTCCAACATTTTGGTCAAAAAGTACATTACCACGTTGATTTTATGCCATGCAGACTTTCCAACTTAATCTCAATTCAAAATGAATAAGAAATTATCTTCCCTGAGATGGTTTACCCAACTCAAGCAGGTTTCAAGTCTGCTGAGTGACTTTCATAATGTAGAAACATGTGGCTGTCTGGAACTGTAAAATACAGCTCAAATTTTAAAAAGATTGTCAATTCCTGTAAAACTCTAGGTGGATTTAAGCAGAGACATTTATTTTCAAATGAAAAGAGAGCCATAGAGACCTTGTGAATGCTTTGCTTATCTTGAAATGCAGGTGTGTGTGTGTGTGTGTGTGTGTGTGTGGGAGGGTGCTAAGTCAGTGCCTTTCAATGTGCTAACAGATCAATGCTGTAATGGCTGAAACACTTATAAAATGTATTTTTTCATCCTCTGTGAAACACTGAATCCTTGTAATTATTTTGTAATAATTTATAAAGGTAAAATATTGGCAACTGAAATCTAAAAATACTGATGTCAGGGTTTCAATTTAAAAAGCACAGCACCCACATTGCTTGCCTGTTGATGGCAAGTCTTGTGTCTGCTCTGGGTAACATTGTGTGTGATATTCAGACTAATCACATGGTGAGTGTCTGAGTGCCCTCCGACCTTGGTCGAGCTGTGGCAGCACAGTGCGGCTGATAACTGTATTGAGCCCAATGGAGGCAGAGGGAGATGCTCTTTAGAGGGCCGACTGCTGAATAACACACAAACAGGGCGCACAGCAATAAAGACACACAGAGCCGCTTTATCCACAACCTGTCATGTGCTGAGCTTTAACTACTACCCTCAGGTAACACAGGTGCAGTGTGAGCAGCAAAAAGAAATAGGGAGACTCTCAAATTGCCTTTTTGACGGTTTTACTTTTTATTTTTGCTTGATTTTTTTCCACACTAATATTTCAGTATGATGGAAGAGTGACAGTCACCTCTTTTTTCCTAACAATTGCCAGCAGTTTATCTCAAAATAACGGTTATGTTGCATGGCACCTGACTATATTCAACTGTAATACTTTTTCTAGTCTTAGAATCAAACATAGATCAATATGTCCTTGTCTGGCAGATAAAATTGGGAGCATGAGTAGAGAGGCTATTTGCTCTGTGAGAGCTATCTGCGAATTCAACCAAGGCAAGAGAGAGAACAAGCAATGATAACAGTCACACCCCCACATCATCAGCAGGCATATTTTCAGTATAACACATTGGCTTGATCACTAAAATGAAACCTTAAATTATACGCGCAGATGAGATTTTCTGCATTGCTGGCTATTGGCATGTTTATGTAGGTTGACATGTATCATGCCTGAATTAAGCTACTTTGATGCGTGCAGAGGCCATCTAGATGAAACATAAGAACTAATGGAATATAATCTCCCACTGCAAGCTCAATACCACTCTACTCCCCCATCAGAATAAAGCAATCTGCACACAATGGAGCATGCTGGAGTCAACACCATTAGGAAGAATTTGTTTTCTATCTGAGACTTTTTAACATCAATCATCACAATCCACGCTCATCTGCTAGGCTACTGTTGCTCTTTTCAACTCCCTAAGCTCTTCTTGGTCTATTTATTGCCATGTCCATAGAGTTCGACTAAGGACTCAACCAGACTTTTCTTTAGTACTCAGATAAAGGTTAATAGGCTGAAAATAGCCTCCTTAAGCCAATGCTAAAGAAGGTGAAAGTCTAGAGTGCGCACTTAGACTATATGTTGCTGTTATCATGTGTTAGCCATTATACTGATATTAGTTTTGAAGTAGGATGGTTTGACCTTTAAAGATAACAAGCTCTATGTAAATGTGTGGAATTATAGCATTTCGATGACACTGTCCATCTTTATTGGTTACTGAACTTAGCAGGAATGAACCTCTTAACAAAGGCAAAAACAAGTTACACAGACTTAAGCTCACAATCAGTGTCCCACATCATGTCCCTGATCATCTGCAGGTGGGAACAACTGTAGCAGGTCATTTGTTTCACAAAAAAAACACTTGTAAACACAAATTTATAATTTTCCGTGATCATAGATCCAAATGTCATCTACAACCAACTTCATGCTTACTAACAATCTATGCAAGACCAAAGCAACACGAAAGGATGAGGTGAGGTATACCTCATTAGAGAAGGTGCTATTTCATCCATTAGCAACAGCTACAGCTGAACAGGAAAAATGTGCCTCAATGTTTCCCCATAATTAATTTTTCGCATGAAGTATGAAGACCACGTTTTGATCCTCCCCAACTGGACAGACAAATGAGTCCAATTTATTACTATTAGATGGGCTCTACGGTGGGTGGCGGAGTCTGTGCCATATGGCAGTCGAGTACAAGCGTGGCATGAAGCACAGCCGCAGTAGGCTCACAGCTGTTCAAGTAAGAAGGCAGATACCTGGCTGCTTTCCCCTAGAGGCCTCATGGATGTGCTCCATTTGCTTTAAAATGCAAGTGTGTGCATTGGATGTGTTGCAGATGTGAGGGTGTGCTCAAATGTTTGGGTGGCTTTCATTTGTTTGGGTGTATTTCTGATGTTTAAGTATGTCTAGATGTTTCTATGTACACAATCATCTGTTTTTTGGGGGGTAAAAATAAGGTAAAATGTTTTGATAATTCTAACCATCTACAAACATATTTTGAGGAGGATTTTCAGTCCATTACTGTTGTCCTTGATTTGTATTAGTTTATAGGCTATTAAATAGCCTTATAAACAATTACAGCCTCAGTAATCATTTTTGCCAATTTTATATACATTTGGTAACACTATTAAAATGTAAAAACTACAACATATATAGATTTTGCTATGCCATGTCTCCTTTCACTTTCATGAGTTAGTGTGCAATTGAGAAATGTGTTGAGTGTTTCACAAACAACACGAGGCTCTCAGGCTATTCTAATGAGTTTCACCTGTTTTCTTCTCTGTTTCTGTCTACTGCTGCACCACAAAATACACTACATGCCATTGTGTAACCTGCATCATGACTCGCCTGATAATCAGACGGAATTGCAGTTTTGTTTCACCTTATACATTAAGATTGATGTGACTTTGTTTGGCTCTTACCGAGTGACATATTGGTCCTACTGGTTGCTTCAGCAAGAGCAGTTAAGGTTTTGCACAACATTCAGATGAATGTGTAGTTTTAAGAGTTACTATTTCTGTAAGTTGATGTATAACAACCCGTATAGCTGTGTGATCTCCACGTGTGTAGTCTTTTTTGTTTCCATTTATCTGTTATTATTTTTTAATGGATGTAGCTATTTTTCTGTCTCTGTCTCAGGGAGATGTTCTTACTGGTTCAGAAGTCTGACAGACCCGACTCCAGTCATAATGACTAACAGCCAAGCTACCAAAGCGCTAGTGCCTTTGGTTTATGCTTGCATCAATGATGGTGATGTCGGGAGACTTTTGCTCAAAAACTGCCTGTTTGCAATTTTACCTTTCTTTAATAGGTTTCTTTTCTTTTTTTTATTCCAACCCGCCAAAAATAGAGATATTTAATTCAGTTTATCACCCACTTTCAAATTTCAATTAGTGCCTTTTAAACTGCAATACAAGAAATTCCCAAACCGTGCACTTTCAGTCAGCTGTTAAGTCAGCAAATGCCTGCTTGAGAATGCTTAATAAAGTGTTGACATGAAAACAGGAAAACACTGTTTCTGCGAACTTCTCAAATACTTCAACACCTCAAAGACTCAGTGTCTATTTATGCCCCGTGTACTTGTTTGAGAGGCTGAGAGCCAGTGAGCCAGGGATGCATCTGTGACCGTGTGACGAGCTGATGATGTGCACAACATTAACAGACTTTGTCATCTGCTCTGCTTCTCTGTTGCTACATGAGATCCGCCCACTCACTTTCTCTTTAGCTCTGACCTTGACAAATCTTCCACTCAGAGAGATGACAAGCAAATAAGCTACAGTTATGTGTGGATGTGTGTGTGTGACAATTAATTTCCTTGTATATTACACCCATAAGTACTTAAGCAAAACAGTAAAAGAGCCCCTCACATAATTTGCCAGAAGTACCTGCCTTTGTTGTTATCTGTGATTGGAAAGGAAGCTCGCACGGCACCTGTTAGATAGATTGCTCCAATGGAGTCACGGTGGCAGCCGTGCTGGTTGTTTAAAGGGCCATTCGGATGCAATCTGAGAGATTTCATCCTGGATTTATGCCTCCCCTATTGCCAGGGCTCCTTACTCCGGAGCTATGGTAAACGGGAATGAATTATTGTGTCAGGAAGCAGACTTCCCCCTCTCCCTCCCAGCCATCAGGGCTGTGAGCTGAGCAGTTTGGCTTGTGCTGCGCATTTCATTAGCACTCTGCAGCACTTCACCTGTGTTTGTGAAGCCCATTACCATCACATTAGAGGAGCTCGGTCCATGTCATGTTGAGGCCAGAGGTCTCCCCTCGCTGAGAAAAAACAAAGCACGATTTATTCAGTGGCCATGCTGAGAATGATACAGATTGTTCCAAGTGCCAACTGTTGGTTATCCTAGTGTATGTGATAAAGTGTTGTGGCTGTTTTCTGTTGGATATAAAGATATATAATAGATGTAGAACATAGACACTGTACATTTATTAGGTTCAAGGTTCAAAATAAATGTATTATTCTACTGTGAAAGAATGCACAATGAAATTAAAATTGTAGCCCCCTTCATGTTATGCACACACAAAGCACACATACAAATATCCAATATAGATAGATAGACAGATCTAGATACATCTCATGTAACCACCTCAACTACAAAAGACTGACCCGATCCGGGTTGAGGGGGTGTGCAAATCTTTAAAATGTATTCAATAGGAAAATTACCTTAAACAGCTTTAAAGATTTAAGGATTATTGAATAGATGGTCACAAGGCTTGAAACGAGTTGATCTAAAAAGCATGTCAAAAAAGTTCCATTTGATTAACAGTTTCTTGCATGTAAACTGATGTTTTATGAGATCCCTTTATTTAGTGTCCATGTAAACAGTCAATGTGGAATCTCTAATCAGAATTTAAAAAACTGGGTTTTATATTATATACTGTCCATGTAACCACAGCTATGTAGGCTTCCATGATGTATGCTGGATATTCCTTTATTCATCCACCCAGAAGGCATGAATGAAAGTTAAAACTACAGAGAGAGTGCTGGTCTGATTATTACTGTGATTGTACAAATGTTTTGTTTAATCCCTTTTGTCCCGGTCACACTGCAAGAGTACATTTTTTGCTCTGATATGAGAAGAATCTCCTCAACAACCTAAGATTGGTCTTTCACAGTGTTTCATAGTTTTTTAATCACTTTTATTTTCTGTGCAAGAGATGAGATATGACATTTGTTAAGGCAAAACAAGATGAGCATTTAATCTTTCTCTCTGTAAGTTTAACCTTGTGCTGCTGTTGCCTAACGTTCATCTGACGGCATTCAATTCATACTAAAGGGGTGCATGTCTAAAAAGGGCTATAGATACAGATTAAGAAAAAACAGGGACCATAGCTAATCCAGTGGCAACATTGCATATTCAGTTTACATCTCTCAAAGCATGACTCAATCCATTCAAAAAGAGAAATAAAAACAAGGAGTGACAACATCCATGACAATCAATGATTGATTTATTATTGCTTTACACTAGCAAAATATATTTTTTGTTCCATCCACATTGTTCTTTTAAAACATATATAGCATTTATAGCATACACATTTGCCACAAGTTGAAATTATGAACAGACAAGAAAATATTTTAAATTGCATAACCCCCATTTACCGTGTCCTAGAGCATGTATGACTCCATGCTGATTGATGCTATATGGCCTGCCTAGCTAAGACATGTAGTGAACATGCTATAAGTCTGTAAATAAAGGGGGTTACAACAAGCCTAGGGTTTAAATGGTTAAGGAAAGAGAAAAATGTTATTTGTCGGGGTATTGTGTGGCATGAGTTAGAAATGATTTAATCCAGCGGATGAGAGGTTCAAGGGCATGGGAAGTCATCCAACAGCGAGGTCAAGCAGAAAGAGAACTAGTTGCCAAATAGCCATTGTGCACTTTTCAAATCTGTACCTGTCAGGAGCATCCTGATGTGAGTCAGCTCTCCTGCAGTTTTCACTGGACAAACATCCAAAGAGCACTAAAACACAGCGATCATATCTTCCAGCAAAGAAACTCTGCTTTCAAATCTTTTTTTAAAACAAGAGCGCACACAACAAAGAGTGAAAACAGAAAATTACACAGGAAGTGTTGATTCCTCTGAGCTGTCGATTGAAATCCATATGTCTTTACAGAAACATTCAGCTCTAATTTAGGTGATTGCAGCTATAGAACCATCATTTCTGGGACAAAGTAAACTCAGATGACAAGGTTCAATTTGTAAAGAAGCTGTGGTGTGATGGTAGAATAATACAGCAGCACAGACAAAAATGGAAGCACAATTTTTTTTTTCACAACATGTCTGTCTTCCCATCAATAACAATCCTCAAAACAAAGAAATACTGCGTGATTAAAATGTCACTGCAGAGTAGTTAATATAGCTGAGCTACTGGCATGTCATCTTAAGAATGATAAAATAAATACCTGAGCACCGAGGAATCATTTGTCTCTTTGGCAACTGACAGCAACCGTACTTACACCCTTTGTCATTACTCATATTTTAAAAGAAAAAAAACTCATGCTGACTGCTCATACACCATCGAACTTTTTATACCGTTTTAATCTTTAATAAACTACAGAGCAGGGTTCACGATGAAGCTTGTTTGTTTTCCCTTTTAAAAGACTACCTGCCATACCTGCTGCAGATAATCATGCAACACCTCAGCATTACAGCTGTAATCACTCTGAACGAATTATAGCTTGAATGTATTGACTGAGTTCTGTGTCGGATCAAATTTCAACACCTTTAATTAACAGCAGTCTGTGCGCACCCTTTCCTGGCACTGTATCCCAGCAACGAGGTGTCTACAAAGGGCAATATCACAAAGAAAGATGCATTATGAGATCACTGAGTTGAAAAACCTAAATTGGTCACATCACGCAGGTTTGTGTATAAATATTATTCAAGTAATGATCTGGGTCGCGACTGGACACAGATCCTGTTTACACGGGTAGTAACCTTTAAATACATCACCAGTTCTGGATCTCACCTAAAAACCAAAGTTTGTTTTTCTATTTTTTTTTTATCTCTGTGTTTATGAAGTCCACCTCTAGCTCTCCTCATATTCGAAGATAAATTGAAAATTGAATATATTTCAGGCTTATATCCCAGAACATAGCCTCTAAAGAAGAAAAATGTGATAGAGCCGGTGGGTTGAACGCTGTGAAAGTATTTATAATATTGTTGCTAGCAGCCACAATGTGTTCAGAAATGGATTCAGATGTCAACACAGTGCTAAAGACTTTGCTCGCAGACCACACGTGATGGTATGAATATACTAGTTGCTGGAGTGAAATCATAAAATGGCAGCGTGCAGCACTCTGCAATCACTCCATCTCCTCCAATAAAACGGCAATGTCAACACAAAGCTAAGCGAAGGACACACCTGCTGAGAATTCAATGCCTTCTGCTCCACTGTGTTTCCCTTTAAAGTGGCACATTTAGGAGCCCTAAAGTGGGTCACCTCATTTTTATGGCACATATATTTGGGTACGTTTATGACCCTGACCTTCAGTCCTACAGCTTTGGTAAGGTTATTGACTTATTGGACATGTGACGATGTCTCATAAACACTTTAGTCCCTCTTCAGCCAGTATTGGGGAAGGAAAACAACAAACAAATTAACAAACAAAACAAATGATTTGCCTCTTTCTTTTGCCTAGATCTATTTTCCATTCAACAGATTTTGATGTGTGCCTGCTGCATGTAGCAGATGGAGGGACTTATCTGAATACCAGTATGGAAATGTGATAAATATTCCTGGAGATGAAATCATCTAAAGCTTTCCAACACTAATTAGAACATGGTAATTACTCACATCTTGCTATGGTTGTTCTGAATAATGAGACCCCCAAAAAGTGCAATTTATGAATTTGAGAAGGACTAAGCACTCTGTTTATTATTGATCACTGACATAACTCCATGGTCACCCCTAGAGCTTATCACACACTTCCAGGGGTAAAAAAAAGAAAGTCTACTGTGTTGTCTTTCTCCCTGCTTATGAACACCAAGCTTAAAGTGTATGCTAAGCATTATGAAATATTAATTAAGCTGCAGCTGATAAAACAATATGGTGATATCACATCATCAAATGGCATATGCTAATTCTGTATTCCCGGACTCCATTATAAACTCTGCTACAGTAATTTCAAACAAAGTTATGCCAGTGCCTCATTAGGGCAGCTTTCTGAGGGGCCTGGTGTAATTGTATCATCAACTGCAAGTCCTCTTATCCACAGTTTCACTCCACCTCATGGGGAGGAGCACTCCAAGCTTCCCTCTGATAAGAGCAAGCCTCAGCCTGAATGGAGCCATTGAGAAACACTGATGTAGAACCACTGTGGAAGAGTGTCAGCTTATTCAGAGAGTAAAATAAAGATTATTTCAGAATATGCCCATAAACATCTTCATCATGACCTTTTAGCCGACCTTTGATGGATACAAAGTGAAAAATACAAAAGACAAAAATAAATAAATAAAGACAAACAAAATCAACCTGTGGTGCAACTGCTCCAACAACCACTCAGACTATAAAAAAAAATTTAAATGTTTTTTTTTATTCTGTCTGAAAAAAAGAAATTTGGATATTTCAATTTGCTGTTTGATTAGTGCCCTTCACTGCAAAGCTCGTATAATTGAATGTTTGTCGAAAACAATAAAGTACAACCATTTCTTTCTATATTACATATGGATAATGGATAAAAATAGCTCATTGTCAACAGCAATGCATCATGGCATTAGTTTAAAGAAAAAAAGTGTATAGATACAGGCTGCGGGCCAATTCCATACTACACTGTAATTTTGATGTGTTCAAACTCAACAACTGAGAAAGTTCAATTGTCCCCGAAAAGAGCACAGACTAAAATGCTTCATTTTGAGAGTTCTTTTCACAAAAGATAGCATTTTTTGGTACACACTGCCAAACCAGTGTACTAAGACAATTACTATATGGTACATACTGAATACAATTAGTATGTGGTATGGAATTGGGACATGCAGTGTTAAAATTATATTATTGTCATTTCTTTGGTAATGCAGTGGAGGTCACAAATCACTTACTCTAACTTGAGAAAATCCTCAAATCTCAAACTATTTTTGGTGAAAGTTTTTCTTTTGCAGGTCTACTTTATAAAACCTCAGCCAACCCGAGCACCTTTACATATGGTCACTTTAAACCCTGCAGTAGATGCTTATTAGAAGTAAAGTTAATACAGTCTCATTTAGTTGAACTGTTTCAGTGTAAATATATGCTTTTTTCTTCACACTCAGCTCATTTATGTATTCAGATAAGGTACTGAAAGTAGTGTTTATTCTCCATAATGAGCAAACTCAGAATTCAGTTCAATTTAGAATCTCATTTATGGTAAACAATAGAGGACAGTCGCCTGACATTGCCTGGAGGTGAGGCTTTACTGTAGTACTTGTGAATCTTTATTTACAACTCTCAGCCTGGGTGGCAAAATCTATGAGAGCTTCCATTACAGGTGTTTCAATATGCTGTTTACACAATCTCGCCATTTAATTAACTGTCATTGATTTGTGTTGACTAGGTGCGGTTTATGTACCTTTTCTCCTCTTGTAATTTCACCATGTTTCCACTCTGAGTGATTGGTGCAGCAAAGATGCACTCCCAAATTAATCTTGCATTTAAGAGCCACACTCTTCCCCAGTAGAATGCAATTGCTAAGATTTGTTTTGTTTTCCACCAGGCTTAGAATGGGCCAATGCAAACTACAAATAATTTTCATTAGCTTCACCCGGGTTGCATGCATGTGCCCTCATGCCCTGTTGATTGGATATCTTATTCAGGCTCAGTTAATGGATTGCTTGTGATTTATCAATGCCTTCCACTTCCCATATTTGTGAATAGAAATGGAGAAGTAATCTGAATTTCCATTTAACTGTCTGATAAACGCAGGAAATGTACAATTTAGAAGAACATTAACCATTGTCAGCATAAGATCATCCTGTACTAACTCTAAAGGCCACAAATGGAGTCTGACAGCCCAAAACCTTTCACACTGCAGAATAATTGTTAGCGTGTTTCTAGTCTATTGTAAAAAGTTGTTTTTGTGGCTGAGCAGAAGTGTGTTGTTGAGAAGAGCAGTAAGGGATTTGCTTGTTGCTCACAGTGGCAGGAGGCGCCGGTGGGAAACGGTGGGCATGAGATGTCCACCCTTGTCTGATAACATCTTTGCGGCCTGGTGACCAACACTGCATGGACTGGTACCAGTTTGAAGCCCAACCACTGTGAGCAAATCACTGACATTTTTACATCAACTCCACACACAATTTACAAACAGGCAGGCATACAAAAGCAGCCCACAGTCATGAAAGCAGCCTGCATGTTTCCAGAGTCATCATGTTACAGACTGTTACTCCAGAGCTGCACATATTTAAACCTACAAATGACAGGATTCTGGAGTTTAATTGAATTGTAATTATGTCTTAAAGGCTGTCATTCATTGCAACATTATAAATGGTGTAAGTTAATGATTGATGATACACATTATACATTTTTCAAGACCACTCCCAAACTTAAACTCCGTTTCAACCAAATACAACATCAAAAGTACTGCAAACATATTTCTGCATCAACATTAATGATTCAATAATATAATAAACTATCACTGACAGGGGGTATTCTGCCACATGAGTAATTTTACTTTTGATACTTTAACAATATTATGATACCATTACTTCTGTACAGTTGTCAAACTGGGTACTTCTTTCACTCTCTCCTCACCTCCTTTACAGTGATTATTTTGTACTCCAGTGAGACTGTTGGTCATTAGTAGGTTTCTGTGACCTTTAGGCTGAATCCACAAATACGTCAACTGTTACACATCGACACTGTAGAGATTTCCTATTATGTTTAATCTCATCCTGTGCTGCCAAGTACATTTCTCATGCCTTCCATTATGACCTGGAGTGAGAGACACATCACTACATTGAGTGCGACTGGGAACTCCAATGAGGTATGAAGGGGAAGAAAGACAGACCAGCAGTCATAAGATTGAATGTGAAATGACTTTATTCATATAATGTAATAATAAGAAGAAGAAGAACAAGAAAAATATTTTTTTAATATAACAGACATCTTATTAAGAATAACCAAATAATATGTTGCGTTTGAGTTAAGTCACGTGGTAAGTTATCATTGCTGTTTATACTATTATATTATTGTTTTCAAAATGGCCCACAGCTGAGGGATGGTTGATGGCAAAAGAGACTGGTTTTCTTTATCTATTCTTTATTTATAGTTTTCTTTATTCATTTTTTTTAATTGCCTAATACAGAATTATTGGAAGAGAAAGATGGCAAAGCTGTTCCTCCCTGAATAAGTTTAGTATATACAATACCTGTGAAAGGTTTGGACACACTTTCCCATTCAAGTGTGTCCGAACCTTTGACTGGTACTGTATATGTAAATTGGGTTAAATCATCATTCAAGTTATTTCGTAAAATAAGGTAATAATGTTATGGATAGTTAATTAATTAATTGTTATGGATATTTTATCCAAAATAAGGCATTAAATGTGCCAACTGATTCTCAGCCACAGACAGGGTGGGAATAATGGAAAGTCATGTTGATTCCCACACCATCATGCCAAACACCCAATCATCAAATTGTCTATGCAAAGCGCATTGATCTCCATCTACATGCATGTATGCCCCTTTTGTATTCATAGTTTGGTGGCTGTGATTGCTGCCAAACAACGAGGTCTTGGTTTATTTGCCTTTGGCCCATGTGAGGCTCTGAATCAACGCAGTGCATGAACAACAAAGAACACTGTACTGTAGGCCAGTGCGTTATGTAACATACAAAGTATGTGCCTCCAAAGGTCCACATGCTGTACTCATTGGTTGTCTGCATTTCTGAGAACCTCTAAATTCTAGGTAAATAGATCAGCCCATGAAACAAAGTTTTTTTAAGTATTTTAAAATGAAAAAGGAAAGAAAGGTGGAATAAACTAAAAGTTCTGTATTTTTTTTAATCTCTAGGTAGTGAAGGATTATTTTCCATTATTATATTCCACATTATTCAAATGTTATCACAGTTTTTGCTGCAAATTACTTTGCTTCCATTGTCTGGCCTTTGGCGGATGAGTGTGAGTGAGCACAGGTGGGCCACATTTGACAGGCATTAGGAGAGAGCTCCAGCAGATTTGGCACAGCAACAAAGACAGGTCTTGTACAGTTAAATAGGAATCTCAGGAAAGCTTTCAATTTTATGCAAAATGCAGGTTAATGAAATTAATATGAATACATAGTAAAGGGACAGTGAATAAAGAACACTTTCAACAGCATAATTTTCTGCATTCTAATGTAGTTGCAGTATCACTGCCTATCATTATATATTGTAATATTATTGTGTTTTTTCTAGATATCATCTATTTTTTCATCTAATTATACTGTACATACAACACCTACAGTACCACTCAAAAGTTTGGACACACTTGAATGGGAAAGTGTGTCCAAACTTTTGACTGGTACTTTATAAAAGTCATAGATTTTTTTTACAATGCACCACTAATTTGAAAATTATCAATTAACACACATATGATGGACAAATGATTGCAAACAGCTGATTTGTTTTTATGTGCAAAGTGATATATTTAATGAAAGCTCTTAGTGTCTTGGTTACAGTTCAGCTATGGAAGAACCAACAACACCACAATGTGTCTGGTTAGATCGCTGGTGGATTGAAAAGAAAATTCCCATGCAGTGCTAAATAGTCTTAGTCGACATGTGTCCTTTTCACTAATTTGTAGAAAGTTGTAATGCTGAACTTGTACCATATTATAGGATACGTTTTCAAAAGTTTACATACATAACTTACATACACACTAACACACTGCAGTTCTCTGTGTTTATAAACATCATCAAATTACAAATTTGATGTATATTGTGTTGCTCAGAAAAAACTTTATCGTCCCTAGCTGGATTGCAGTTGCATGGTATGCTTCCAGGGTGTAACAGCACAATACTTTTGTTGACTTTCTCATTGTTTAAGGTCACACTGAAGGCATGTGTGCAGGGGACACCATGGTGGTCCTTTGCTTTTAATTCCATGCAAATCTACCATTTCTGTAATCTGTCAAGTAATAATAACCCACCAAATTTTGCCTAACACATCAGCAATCTGATCATTTGAATGAAGAATGAATTTAGTTTTCCAGAATTACTAGACTTTTCAGTTTATTTCTAGGTTGCAATAATGGTGCCAGTTGAAATTATTAAAGTGAGCTCTGATAACATTTTGCATGCAAATTCCAGAGGCTCATATGGGGACTTAGCATGCAGACCCATTCAGAGAAAGAGCGAGCTCAAATCAGTACATTTGAGTGAAACACAATGTGAAATCCCAAATCACAGGAGGTCCTCCTGTACAGACACAGCTTAATTTACAGTTTCTGCACATGTTTGCCTCAGTGTTGACTACCCTCCGTGATTATCCATAATCTACTGTACATAGGAATAAATAAAAAGTAATGTCCTTCAAGTGTAACGACACCCTCGAATACAGCTAAAACCCTCTCACACAGCTAATTTATAAAATGCAACAAGTGAGGGACAACAACTGCAGGAGGCGTGGCTACATAGTGTGTGGGTCAGGGGATACTGACTGACACTTCCACAGTCTTTTTTATTATACATTTCATGACATAGAAAGGTCCCAACCAGTTTAGGCATTAGCCTTGCAGGAGACATTTTCAACTCATAAAAAGCCGATTTTTATACATTTGGTTTGAAATGTCAATATTAACAGTGCCATTAATGTATTTCATCCATAGACTGCATGTAAAGATGGACGACATGACAGCTCCCCCCCCCCCAAAGTGAAGGCAAAACATCTCTCATCACGCTTATGTTTGTTCAAGAGTTTATTTTTCTTGGCGGGACCTCAACCACCGCAGATCACTACTGCACAGGTTCTGGCTCCAAATGACATCACCAGCTCAAGATGGCAGCTGCTGTACATGGAGTCTTTTGGCTTCTCTTTTGTACAGCAGGAGTAAGTGGAGATGCATCGTCCATCTTTATATACAGTCTGTAGTTTCATCACAGTACAGTTATATCATTACAGTACAGACACATATAATTTAGTTTACAGTTCAAAAAACACGTTGAAGTGTGCAGTACCTCTTTAAAGAGACATGCCTGAATAAAAACAGCTTAAGTACAACAGACCATAGTCTGAAAGTTTAATGTATTACTGATCAAACAATAGATTGTAACAATAAAGACCTAAGATGGGATACTTATATATTGTTTTGCCATTACCCAGACCTATAACTAGCACACACACATGCGTTGATTGTACCCAAGTCATTAAAAGCCACTCTAGAGTTACAGAGAACCTTATTCTTGTTATACTGTGATCACCTCAGAAATTGTCAGCACTTTTGCAGTAGACCTGGATCAGTTGTGGCTTGCTTTTCACTTCTCCTCTGAGCTAAATTGATCCATTAGTGTAACCAATTGTTCGTAGAGTGCACTCATTCATTTCTCTGGTCTGCGGCAGTTACTGTTTCAAGGAGTGGAAAAGGCAACACAATAAACATCACTCCACACTCTAAGGACCACACTAACTCATTCTGGCATCTTGTATTTTCTCTTGCATATAAACGTTAAAACTGCTATGCACCAAATTATGTCGAGTGTATCTGGTCAAAATTGAAGGCACATTACCTTGAATAGGGCTCTGTGAGCAACAAAACACTTTTCTCATGTTATTAGCTTAATATCCAGCTGGAGAAGACTTGGAGAGGCAAGTCAGAGCCGCTGGTGACAGGGTGACTTAACTGCAAAAGGCCACATATTTTAGTTGGAGCTCAATAACTAAAGGCAAATAAAAAAGGCAAACCATAAAATGAAATAGTTACAGAAATAGAGAAGCTCGGTGCACAGTCACTTGATTTCCAGTCATGGATTCAAATCTAGAAGAATGAGAAGTACAATATGAAGTATATAAGCAGAACAAACTACATGAATGTACATGAAGATCATGCATATTCATGAAGTAGACTTTGCAATGTTGCATTTCATTAAAATAAACAAATGCTGAAAATGAATTTGTGATCAAACTGCAACTGATTTCAAGGTGGACGTGGCTCTGCCCATAACTACTCCTGCATAGTAGAGATACCTATACCCAAAAAAAGAGAAGAAATCTTATTTTGTGCTCCTCTTGATGATAGCTGTGGAATGTGACAGCTTTTATTATGGCAAGACAGGTGGAATGAAAGCCCAGTAAATATTTTGACATTGAACAGATGTGACAGCTCGCACCAACATTGAAATCCTGTGTAAATACATCCTGAAAATAAGGCTATTCACAGCTGCTAACAGCATGATGCTGAAAAAGATGAACTTATAATGTGTTTATGTGATGAGTCCACAAATGGTTTGAATAGTGTAAGCTGTTAAAATAATGATTTTCTAAAGATTACCAAATAATTTGTTCAGGGGCAACTTGGCCACCTCCTGCACATCGCCATCAATCAAATGTTTTCTGGGAAGACACACACGGAATATTACAGTCAAGAGGAATAATGAAACTAGCTCTGTGCGTATAGCAAAGTGCAAAATTGTCATCATGAAGAGGACTTCACATTTACTCAAACATTATGGCTCAGGGCTCCAGACGTATGCTATAATTTTAAATGACAAAATCGGTGGTGCAGTTGTGTTGGAAAGTCATTTTTACTCTCACATCCAGATATGCAATAAATCCAATGAAATATCTGGCCAACGTGGTTTCCAGTCATCCAGCTAAGAAACAGTGAAGCAGTTTTAGTCTCTCAACACACAAGATCAGTCCATGGATGTAACAGGTAAATGGTTACTGAAAAGTTCATCCAGAAAAAGTGTTGTAGAGTGGAACCTATCAAGGAGATCAACATATCCACTCAAACCCTAGACTTCTTTTCTAACACAGCATTCTAACACATCATTTTATTCAGTTATGCCCTCAAGTGCCTTATACCTGAAACTACGTGTGAGATAAATTAGGAAAAGAAATGATGGTATTAAATGTTAAAGGTGTTAAAAATCAGAAAACATCTGACGATTCAAAGTCCTGAGGTATGTAAGTGTATTTTTTTAAGGTATGCAGGTAGCTGGTAATATCAGATCAGATAAGACTCTCCAGCTGATCCAGAACGCTGCAGCACGTTTACTGACAAGAACCAGGAAGGGGGATCATATTTCTCCAGTATTAGCTTCTCTACACTGGCTCCCTGTGAAATGCAGAA
>JAVQJD010073017.1:0-12608 GCA_036023655.1 Nannoperca australis | reverse complement strand
TTGTTTAATATTATAGTATGTATAGTGCTGTTTTATATTATTGAAGTATATATAATGTTGTTTTATATTATAGTATATATCGTGTTGTTTTATAATATTATAGTATAAATAGTGTTATTTTACATTATTATAATATATAGTGTTGTTTTATATTATTATAGAAGCTCATATATTATATATGTATATATACTTATATATAGTCACGTGTTTGCTCTGGAAACACCTTTCAATGGTGACCACGCTGATGTTGTTGCACATGTAACGCTTTAACGTGGGCAGAATACAAAGGTCCGCGTGCCTGTAGCGGGTCATGTGTGGAAGCCATGCACACTATCTCGTCCTCTTTTTGTTTTGTTTTATAAAAGTACGTTTTTCCTTAGATCGTTTAAAATGTGCTCCGTTTTGCAGCGCACGTTTGGGGGCACCGTGTGTGTGTGTGTGTGTGTGTGTGTGTGATGCGCTTATCCGGGGCCAGCAGGGCTGACATGGCCTACATATTTCCACTTGACATAATATCAAAACGGACTTATCCCTGGACACGTGCGCGTGTTCGTTTATTTCATTTACTAAAATCAGACGATTTTTCGCGACGATGGCTCTAATTTCAAATTCTCACTGACAAGAATCGCGTAAATCAGTCACAGAAGTTATTATAAGTTATTTAACTTGTGTTGGTATGAGAATGAAATTCTTTTATTTGTCATTTGTAATTAAATTGTTAGTTAGGAAATGCCTTTGTTATGTAATGTTGTGTCAGAGCTTTAAGTAAATCATGTTATAATTTATAAAAGTAATCATTACATTTTTATTTTACACAGCTGTATTTAACTTTATATCATTTATTGCTTCCCAAAAAGTTCGACTTCAGATAAAAACACCAAATAACCGAACACAAAATACCAAGTTTGAGCTTTTAAATGTGAAGTTTCATGCGGCCAAATACGAGCTGGACACCTTAAATCTAATAATAATAATAATAATAATAATAAAGTGTGTATAAAATGTAGTTGTCTGGCATACAGGAGACATTCAGACAGGAATATTAGAATATTATTATTATTATTATAGTTTTAAATAGTTCATGTTGGTTAAATGAGCGAGCCGGATAAAAACCTCCAGGGCTTCAGAGCTGACACCGTGACCGACCTTCTGACCGCCTCCCTCGGCTTCCGCGACACGAAAAAGTCCGCTGCACCTCCGGAGCTCCGAAACCGTCTTCAGCCCATTTCCTCCCCCTTTTTTTTGTTTCTGTCTCAAGTCCAAGTATCCTCTATAATGTCTTTATTTTGGCAGTCGTGTTCATGCTCGTGAGCTGTAGGCCTATTATAACAAATAATCCAAGGAATCTGAATGAGAAATAAATGTTTTTCTCTTCCTGCAGAAATGATTTAACCCCGAGCTGTGGTCGTATCTCCTGAATACTAAATCAACAAACACACCACGTCTTTGCTCCTCTCTCTAGTTAGTTATATATCATATATCATTTACACGTTTCATGTTGGTGTAATACAAATGTCACCATGAGAGTAGCTGTGTTGATAAAAAATTTGAATAACTTGTCATCACTGTGTGTATTTTTTATTATATTCTAAATCAAACGACTGATTAGAAACAGAGAAATTCTGGTTTAGCCGGAGGAAAGGTCACTGAAGACCATTCCAAGACCCCTGAAAGCTCATTCAAGGACCCTCCAGGATCCCTGGAATTGGGAAAACTAGCCTGTAAGCCGCTGCAGCGACTTTGTGCACTTTACGTCTGCTTGCATGCATTCATGACATGGAGCCTCGTTATCATCTCCACTCTGAGGTGTTGTTGTGAATCTGGTCTTGAACACAGCCCTGCACGGAGGAAGCTGCATGTTGTGTGTGTGTAGGTCGTTGGTCCAGAGGAGCACTTCCCATTCTGGTGTCAACCCCCACTTTTGGACTCTAAACATGTCAGCAGTACACACTGAGCCCTGGACAGAGGGAGATTTAGAGCTGCTGGACAGACCAGTGTGAGTCTGAACAAAGCAACACAAGTTTGCTTTCTCTGCTGGAAATATCCGCCTGTGGTTGGTGAGAGTGGCAAGGCTGAACCAGAACAGCGCCGGCTGCATGCGGAGACAAATCTAGGCCCACAGTTTCATCATCACTTGAAATAAAATAAAAAAGTAATTGAAAAACTAGAATTTGAAAGTTGAAAGTGAAATTTCCATCTGAAAAAAGAAGAAATAATCATTTGATATTTGAGGTCTTCTGCTGGGTTTTTTCAGTGTTGGCATTAACAAAGCAGGCTGAGGACCTTCTTCAGTCGCGTTGCCTTCAGGAACGCAGGTACTGTGACACTTTCTATGCACCACATTCACCAATAAGGTCTTTACCACTGTGAACGTAGCACCGGGACAACCTGCTGCCACTATATACATACATATATATATATATATATGTATGTATGTATACTCTGGGAAATTATTCTAAATGTTATAATTTCTTTGTGACAGAGACGTACATGCATCAACATCATACATGGTTCTGGTTCTGTTCCAGGTTTGGCTTTATACATAAATCAAACTGAATTGAATAAAGGGAAATTCAGCGTTAACTAATTTCACACTATTAGCTAGTGTTTGTGAATTTTCCCCTCTTATCTGTTTTTAGTCACATATCGGGGGACTGACCCCTTTGACCCGTTGTTTATATGAAAATATTGACTAGAACAGCTTTAAAAGACATCGGTTTGATTTGCAGCAAAGTCTAGATACATAGATATAGAAAGATATACTTTATTGAAGTTGCAGTAAAAAGAACAATTACAAGAATGTAACACGACAAGAAAGCACAATTAACAAATAGAGTACAAATCAGTATGTGCAATGTTATTCTGTATATTTTATTTTATATTACTATATTAGATTAGAGGCCTTTGTATATTTAATGTTTGAATAGTTTGACACACTGGTCAAACTGTGTAATTACAACTTCCTGGTCCGTCACGTGATGCACACTGACCCCATAAATACTTTCTCCCACAGACTTAGATTGTGAAAGACACGTCTGTAAATCAGATGATACCAGGCAGCTCGAACACTTGGATAGCCGTTATTTAAATAATGATGTCCTAAAAGTTGTAAAAAGCATAAAGTGAGGCTGAGACGGAGCAGCTGGGAGTCAGGGTTAAAGGAAAAGCTAGCACGGATGCTGTGCAGAAGATCTGGATACTTTAATACCCGGGAAGTTGACCTGCTGAGCAGCTTTCATAGGAATAAACTGCATCCGCTTCTCTTTATACGTCCATAGTGCCAACGGTGTGCAGCACTAGCTAACGTTAGCTTAGACGTGGAGGTTTGCTGTGTGAATGTGTCCCAGGTCCAGCAGATCCGGTACCTACACTGGCCCCCCACCACAACACAAAGTCCTCGTCTTGAGTGGAAAACATCTGTGGATCTGGACGGGAACTTGGCTAGCTTGCTGTTATTGATTGCTTTATTGGTTAACGTTACAAAGCCACCAACGGCAAATTCGTGCAGCTAAGTTACAGCTAGCTAGTTAGCATCAAGAAACCAAGAGTCCAAATAAACACAAGAACATTACAGATAATTTAATTATTGTAAATACTATTGTAGATCACGTTCAGTCGCAGGATGCAGAGTGCAGCTCACTTACATGGACTTTATGAAAACTCCTGCTTTTCAATTCAATTCAATTTGCTTTCTTGGCATGCATGTAACAATGACAATTTTGCCAAAGCATCAGGTAATAATGATATTAAAACAATAACACATGTATAAATCCTTTCACTCATAATGTTAGTAGCAGTGTAATTATCCATGTATTTGTATGTATTACAAGAAGTCATGAACTGGCTGTTCGGTGGTAAAGGTTAAGTTTCTGAGGCGTTTTTCAGCAATTTGCTTATTTGTGCACTCAAATTCCAAAATAAATCTCTTCTTCTACAAAATGAAAGTTGAAACTGACCACAAACCTCACTGAAAGGTTTTACTTTGTGAATCAGCTCCTGATGATGCCTTCTGTGTTGTAGGGCAGGACTGTTGGGTGTTTTTGTGCAACTGTGGGGCTCACAGACCTGCTGCTGGCTTGTGCATTGACACATGTATGTAGTTTGTACGATGCATGTAGTTTGTTTGATGCATGTAGTTTGTTTGATGTGTAGTTTGTATGATGCATGGGGTGACGTGGTGTTTGCAGCCCGTGCAAATGATGTTCACGCTGCACAAAGTCTACTGTAAGACACACAAGAGACAGATAATCACAATCATGAATATGCACGCTTCACTTGCTCGACTTTATTAACAATGATAACAAGAACCTGCAGACGGACTTCAACCTGCAGGAGTTATTCCACACGACTGATCCTAGAGTGAATATGAGTTTTATTTGGACAAAAACAGGCTGCAGATGAACTGTTTAGGACACGGAGGATGTTCCCGAGCGCTGCGCTGCTTCGGCTGCAGAGCGAGAATCAGCAGTGAGTCCCAACATTTCAGTGTTTCAGCAAAATCTACACAAACGTCTGGTGAAAACACAATGAGTTGATGCTTTAATTTCAAGTTAGTGACGACTGAAACGTGTTTGTTTGAACTGCTATTTATTTTAAGTGACGACAACAAAACAAAGTAAATGATAGCAAGGTTCGAAGGGTTAGCTATGGGTCTGAAATTGTCTTATAATTGATAGTTAAAGGCAATGGAGCCTAAACGCGGCTGCAGCTGATGTTTGCAGGCACTAATTGGTTCTAAATGATGGTCGTAGATTTGAAAAGGCTCCGAGTGCTGCTTGTGTTTCTCCTGAGTCGTGTGGGAGACCTGAAGAGACGGTGGGGGTTGTTGAACGTGTGAAGGAATTCTCTGTGAGGAAGGCATATGATTTATATTTGTTTAAGTGTGTGTGTGTGTGTGTGTGTGTGTGTGTGTGTGCTGGCCTGCTCTCTGTAATCCATCTATGTGAATGGGAGCTGTTGCAGTAATTTAGATCGGTTTGTGTCTCCTGATAATGATACATAATTAGACTGTAGGTCAGTCGGTCAGACTCCTGATCTCTCTCTCTCCCTCCCTCTCTCTCTCCCTCACACACACACACACACACACACACACCCTACGTGCCCTCTGCCTCTGATCTCCGCCATTCTTCCTCTATATAAATAAACTTGACATAGAAGCTGGACTGAATGTGCGACAGAGAGAGAGAGAGAGAGAGAGGGAGAGAGTTTGTTTTTCAGATCTTTAAAACACATTTTATTAAATAAATAAATACAAATTAACAGACAACAACAACAACAACAAGCTTTAGTGAAGCACCACTAACGCATCAACATTATTCACGAGGGGGTGAATACCTGAAGTCCACTCTGACTCTGGCAGAGAGACAGAGAGAGAGAGAGAGAGAGAGGGAGAGAGAGAGGGGAAGGCTGTGTGATGACGTGCAGGTACATACCGGAGCAGCGGAAGTTTCTTTTCAGAGTGAAGTGCTGCGTTCGCTGCCTGGACTCTGTTACAACCTCTGTGCAACTGCACGCAGCCGCCGTGTGCTGAGCTCTGAGCTCTAAACACAAAGCACCCCCCCCCCCTCCTATCCTCGTTTAGCCTCCGTCTCCTTATGTTACCGTGTGCTGGATGTGTCTCAGGTCATCAGTTGTGACCAGAAGCAGGTCAGAACTGTGCTGAGCTACAAGCACCCAGAGCAGCCACAACACAACGTGTGACGCCAGAAAACACAGCAGCGCAGCAGGAAACCCGTCAACGCGTCAAACCAAACCAGCTCTTGTGCTACTCGCGTTTGAATTCAGGTGAGCAGAGGAGGGGGAAGGTGTTGTAAAATGAAAACTTTGCGTTGCTGCTCAGACGTTCATTTCATTCACACAGAAACCTGCTGGAGCTCCATCTGACAATGTTTACGCACATGAATCATGCAGCTGTCCCATGTGATGGGAAGGAGCGGCTGTAATCGATCACAATGATCAACCAGGCGGTAAGTGGTTGTTAAGGCAACGTCTAACCGTCTGCTTCATTGTATGATAGAAAGTGTGATGAGAAAAAACAACTGAGTGAAACAACTGGAATATTGAATAATATCTACGTGAGCCGATGCACGAGAAGGCCGCAGAACATTGTGCAGGACGTCGGGATGCACCGCTGACACCGACACTTTGGTTGTGATCTGCAGTAAAAGCACAATATTCTGTGTTTTTCTTGTTGTCAACAAACCCCGTCGGACGACCAGAGCCAGCCATTAGAACTGATGAGGCCTTCTGTGCAGGGGGAGCCTGATGTGTTGTGTTTCTCTGCCACAGAACTCCATTGTTGGAGTAAAGACACATCAGTGGGCCACAGCGTCGCACCGGGGACATATTCCTTCAGTAAATACACTCGTTTTTGTATTTTGACTCAGTCCCACTGCTGGAAACACTCTAGTGCACCAAATGCTGAAAATAGTCCCCAACACATGCACCACTTGGTTAGTAGAGATGTCGCAGTTTGCATTACACTGTTCCTCACATGATCAGTGTTTGTGAAGCTGTAGGAAGCTGCTTGTCAGGACATGAACACATGAGATTTCCATCACAGCAAAGGCGGCCTGGTGACAGGGTGAGTGCCTTGCTCGAGGACACAAACATTCGACTGCAGGTTACTGACTTCTGCTGGCTCGGATGCTAGAGATGATTCCAGTAATTCCTTTTATTAATATTATTATGATAACGGTGGTGGAATACGACTGTGGTTTCCCAACAATAACAGTCAGACAGAAACAGTAAAATCCACCAAAAACAGCCGTCGGTGAGAAAAAACTCTCCAACACCAAGATTAATGGATCACATCAGCTGCTCAGTGTGCGGGTAATTAGGTGCTCATTAAGGGGTTGTCCAAGCTAAGCTTTGGGTTTCCATAAGCTGGTCTGCCCCCCACCCCCCCCCACCCCCTCTATTACTGAGTTCAAGAACACACACACACACACACACAC
This sequence comes from Nannoperca australis, assembly GCA_036023655.1. NCBI lineage: Eukaryota > Metazoa > Chordata > Actinopteri > Centrarchiformes > Percichthyidae > Nannoperca > Nannoperca australis. The sequence goes on along the minus strand of JAVQJD010073017.1, from coordinate 5,652 downwards.
ACACACACACACTGTCATTTTCTACATTCACCTAAAAACAACATATCCGTCATGCAGCGTGCACACCTGAATGGATCTGAGTGTATTTGATCAGTTCAACAGATGCCATCTTGACATCATTAATATGCTCACACAGGGTATAGAAGTGTGCGTGTGTGTGTGTGTGTGTGTGTTGCAGTAGATCATTGGTATGTTTCCCAGCCTCCATATGGCAGCATTTACAAACACATTTAACAGTTGGAATATCAGACAGCCTCTCCTGGATGTGTGTGTGTGTGTGTGTATGTGTGTGTTTTCACTGTACCTTCCTGTCCCGGGTCGATTTTCATGGAAATACACACTTAACAACCCCTTTAGGAAGCCTGAGTTTTCTTAAAACTTTAGAAATCACATTACTGCAAATATTCAGGACACACACAAATTCAAAGTGTGTGTGTGTGTGTGTGTGTGTGTGTGTGTGTGTGTTGCCCCTCACAAGTCCAAATCAGGCGTGCTGCACTCCGTTAGTTTGCAGTTCATTGTGAACCTGTCTGTCTGTCTGTTGTACAAGGTGGAATTGATGAGCGGGCTTTAGTGGGTATTTGGCAGCAGCGCAGGAAAATTACCCCCCCCCCCAGTATTTGACAGCGTGTTCCTAACATCCTCCGTGGTCATCTGTCCCTGTGGCGAAACCCTTTCACAGTTTCCATTTCCCTCCACAAGAAGAGACAGCGAGCGAGCACCTGCCCCCCCCCACTCACCTGCTGAATGCACACTTTAAACTTTGCACGCAAAAAAACAAAACAATGCTTAATAATTACAAGATGAACCTAAAACTGATGGAATGAGTATTTCCATTGTCGGCATGTTGCTACCAGCTACCGTTACAAGCCTCTGCTCCACCAAACAAACACAAAACACGCAAAATAACAACTTAATTTGACGATTTGATTGTTTTTTAAACCCGTCTGTTCTCCTGCTCTTTCAAAGAAATGGTAAATGACAAATTACTGCATTTTATATGCTGCTTTTATCCAGAAACGCTAACCACAACCTCATGAGCCACAGCCTCCACAGAAAATACACACATTTTTACTTTACAGAAGATAAGATCTTTATCAATACAATGAACGTATATGTTATTATTACAGTGGTAAACCAGGAGCATGACGGCTTTCCAGATGAAAATACAATTATTCAATTATGACCCTTTATTCATATTCATGTTGAGGGGTTATGTCAGAGCCATGCAGTAATCTGAAAATCCCATCAGAGTAGAGTAAGATATAAAGGTTTAAACACAGATCCACTTAATGTACAGCTGCTGAGATGTGTTTTATGATTACTAGTTTGGAGAAATCAGCCCCACAGCACCACAAATCTTTGTAAATAGTTTATATTCCAACACAGAATAAAACAAACGGTGGTTATTTGATGTTTCTCGTTTTCTTGCTGAACGTTTCTGGTGTTTGACCTGAAGCTCGATCTAAAAAACACTTCAGTGTGTTGATGTTTCACAGCAGATTTTCCAAAGAGAGAGCCAGAAATACTCGACTACACAACAGAACTGCGTGGAAAAGTGTCGCCCGCTCATTCATCTGGCAGGGACCCGACACGGGTGCAGCACCGAGTTCCAGCTCGGCTTAACTTCAGCCAGAGCACAAATAATATCTATTTATATATTTAAAACCTGTGCTTTAAAAACGTACCCGCCCCCCCCCCTTTTAACCAGATGAAGGTCTTTTCTTCAAGTCGTCATCATTGGTGATGAATCTCAGATGTAGTGTTTTTTCTCCAGCTTCCGGTGAAGGTAGTTCACCTCATTTCCTGGGTGTCTTTTCAAAATAAACTTAATACCTTCTGTATGAAAGAGTCTGTGGTTCTTTACATAATACAGAATATATTGCTTTGTCAAAACATGGTTGTTTAAGTGAGGAAGATGCAGCTTCATGACACCAAGCACACCCAGAATCTAACTGAGTGGAACCATAAAGACCCCGTTCTCACTGTTATAGAAAGTATGTCCATACTTTTATACTTTATACTCCATATACATCAACACATTACTTTGTGTTACTTTGTATTACATATAAATGTAACCACGTAGGAGCTGCCGTGTGCAGAGATTGTAGAAAGTCAGATTAATAACTTTGCCTTTGAGCATAATCTATGGAATCTGTGCAATAACAATATCCACAATAATGTAAATTCCCTGGGTTTATTGTGTATATATTTGTATTTTCTATTTCTGTATTTCTATTGTTAAAAAGCTCTTTTGCATGCTATATTTATGCATGTTATTTATTTTTAAATAGTTTATATCTACTACTGTTTTTTGTATCACCTTTGCTACTGTAGCGCTGCAATTTCCCCATTGAGGGACTAATAAAGGTTTATCTTCTCAGATTTGTGTCAATTTAACGAAACAAAACGTCTTAAAAATCTAACAAAATGTTTTACTTTAATGGAGACATTTGTGGTTTGTGTTGCAAATGATTGTATTGACACAAAGGTGATTCCATAATAATCCAGGGTTTGTGTTTCATGTTGTTCTGATGATCAGCTGTTCTGCCCTCAGGTCGAGCACCTGTTGGCACCGCTGGACGCTGAGGTTTGACACCGTGTCTAGTTAATTGAAAGTTGGAGACAGGAGAGCGATCGCTTGTCTTATTGTCTCACGCTGCTCAATTGTTTTGGACGTATTATTGTGAGCGGTTCAGGAGTGAGTCGGTGGAGTGTGTGACTGAATGAGTCGCCCATTGAATAAAACCTTCTCCCTCTTTCTTTCTGTTTACATTCTCCTCCGACCTGCAGGAAGCCATCTTTAAAGCAGTGCCACAGATAGAGGAGCGTGTGTGGGTAGGAGGGTGAGTGATTGCTGCAGTCTCTGGCAGAGGTCTGGTTCACCATAAACAAAGAGTTTTAAAAAATGGAAATCTCATCCGTCTGCTGAGAGAGGTTGTTCCAGAGAGAGAGAGAGAGAGAGAGAGAGAGAGAGAGAGAGTTCAGCAGTGAGAAAAGGGAGTGGGAAAGAAGCAAAGAGTTTTTATTGTACTGAACTTTTACACTTATGGAAGAGTATTCTTTCTTTTTTTATAATATTCAGTAACTTTAAGCTTTAAGCATTCATTCAAATTACCTGATACATTATATGATGACAAAGAGCTGATGTTGAACTGTAAGACAGTGAATACAGTCAAAGATGCAAGAATGAATGACATATCGAGACAAAAAACAATAAAACATATATTAAAAAATCAACAATCAACAACAAAAGGAGGCGATATTAAGACAAAGCTCTGGATTTCCTACACCTTGAATGCATCATGACTCTGTGCTCACCGTGTGATGAGACAATCAAAAGTAGGGCTGCAACTAACGATTACTTTCCTTATCGATCAATCTACAGATTATTTTCATGTTTAGTCGTTTAGTCTATAAAATGTCACCCAAAGACAAAAAAATAAAATTAAAAGCAGCAGATTTTCCCGTTTAAGAAGCTGGAAGCAGCAAATGTTTGTCATTTTTACTTGAAAAAAGTAAAAATTAGGGGAATTGTTAAGTTAAGGGGAATTGTTGTGGCTGATCCACTAAGAGAGTGTGGAGTCAGAAACGTCGTAAACAGCATTAATAGTATTTACAGTAGTGCAGAGTCTCAGTTCTATACTTCCAGATCGGGATCAGTGTCATTTACCCGTCGGAAATTGGCTGATTTGAAAGTATGTAGCACTAAGCTGTGAACCACCAGGCAGATAAGATAATAAGAGAAGATAATTCAATTCAATTCAATTCAATTTTAACAGCAAAGATCCGATAAAGATACAACATAAATGAGAGAGAGAGAGAGAGAGAGAGAGATGAGGAACACAGTAAAAGAGACACAGGTGAAACAATCAAACAGGCAGGAAAAGAACAACAGGAAGTAAATCCTAACATCACAGTGAGAATCTCTTCAAAATAAAACCGTGAGCAGGAGACTAAGAGACGCACTGAGCCTGCAGAGTTAATGAATGAGAATAAAACCACAACTCTTTCTTACTGTACAAGAGGCAGAGGTGGATGCTGATTGCACAGTAACACCAAGATGTTTGGGTTTAAGTGAAACTCTGAGGAAAACTTGTTTTGCTTACAGGAGCTGGAAACCTTCAAAGGTTAAACTAATCAGAAAATACAAAGAAAAGGAGCACAGCTGTATTAGTTAGTTCCGGAGAGTCTACTGAGTGTGGAGAGGCCAGGTTTTATGGGCATAGATCATAGATCATGAATAGTAACATGTAGGTGAAATGAATCAGCTTTACATGTTGTTACCTGGTAATATTCAAATGGGACAGGTGGTGATCAAATGTACCCAAATGCTACTTTGGAAACATCTGCCTGTCCATGCCTCCACTGAAACCTCTGTAACTCTGCTCTGCTTCACCTGATTAGGATCAGCCTCGGTGCAGGTGTTGTTCACATGTTGTATTATGGTCTGCTTGAGGGTTTGAGAGGCAAATGCATAATTCAAAGGAGAACCAGACACCTAAACTGTACTTTTCTTTTAGGCGAATATGAAATATTACATTTATGCTGTGTTTCATCTTCATTTACTGTGACCCAGTAACATCTACACTGATGCTTCCACCTCTGCAGACATCTCACAAGGGTTACATTATTATGGTACCAACTTTATTCATATATACCTTGTAGTTGTAGAGATATACTCTATTCATTTTGTACTTTGTACTTTTTGAGCAGGGGACTGAGCCAATGGCCACAAGTGGAACATGTTAATATGTATGTGTGTGACATTTTTTGTGATACAAAATAAAGTATCCTAGGCCGACCTCTCGTCTCACCACGTAATGTAGCTCTATATTTAGAATAAAGTAGCCTAGGCCTACCTCTCGCTTTCCAGTGATATGTCATTAGTTAGGCTGGCATGCTGAGAAGTTCCTCTTACTTTTCATCCAAAATGGCCGACATACCAAAAACAACATTTTATGGAAAGAGGAAAAGTAAGGTGATAATTGTTCATCTATTGTTTTTTTACCATGAAAATCATATATGTTCTTGTTTATTTATATCTTAGGAATTATAAAAGCAGATAAATCATTTTTTAAATAGCCCTTTTATGAATGTCAATTCTAGTGGACACCAAGACCATCTTCATGTATTTAATGACTCAACATTGTTGCAGGAGACAGAACTAAAGCAGAGTGTATTATGTACCAGATTGTTGAGGGAGATTCAGACTTGACGCTGTCAGATGAGAGAGAGATCAGGATTTTATACCTGGAATATTGTTAAGGTTCTCTCTTGGCATGGACAGGACCCAAAAGCAGACCAACACAGGCCGGGATAAGGCAAAAACTCTTTTATTGAAACACTGAGCATGGATCAGGAACAAAACTCACGTGTGTCCTCCAGACGAGAAACAGGGACACAAACGTACCGTGGTGAAGGAAAGGTCACATAGGAACATGGAACATGAAACCGCAATGAATCCAGCACCAGACAAAGGAAACACCCAGACTTAAATAGACAGGACAAAACGATGGAAACAGAAACAGGTGGGTAACAAGACACAGGTGACAATAAACAGAAAAGGAGGGAAACCAGACAATTACAGGAACACAGTGGATGGGTACATCTTTTACTTTGATTCAGAAAGCCCCGTTAGCTCCTCCATCT
>JAVQJD010073015.1:0-49053 GCA_036023655.1 Nannoperca australis | reverse complement strand
GTGTGTGTGTGTGTGTGTGTGTGTGTGTGTGTGTGTGTGTGTGTGTGTGTGTGTGTGTGTGTGTGTGTGTGTGTGTGTGTGTGTGTGTGTGTGTGTGTGTGGTTGGTGCACCTTTACCGGTGACTTCCCTGCAGCCTGGAGACAAGGGAAACAAGCAGTGATTAATTTTACTCCAACCTACTTGGCCTCTGTCTGGGGAAGCAGTCCCCAGAAAGTCCGATACAGAGCAGTGAGGCCAGCCTCCTTTCCCTCAACTCCCGGATCAATAACAGATTGGCAGGTCAATCTCTTCAGGAGAAACTGCATGGCCAATGAGAGGAGAGCCTGAGCAGCGGAGGCCCGCCTCTCGTCCGCCATTCTCACCATTTGGAGGATGAGCAGAGCTTGAGGTCATTGATCTGTGTGTTCTCACTGAGCAGATCCTTTAGCTGGCCTGATCGATCAGCTCTAATAAAGAGTGGATTCTCTGTAAGCATCGCAGCATGCTCAATGAGATCCAAGGCCCCGGGGTGGCAATCACCTGTTTCATCTGCCACTGTCCTGCGACCACCACACACACGCGCACGTTCAGGCAGATGACATGTAATTTGCATTTAAGGCATTGCTGTGACAAAGTCGAGTGTGAAAAGACCATACATCAGAAGTTATTGCCTTAATTGGTTGCCGATCTTCTCTTGGTGCCAGCAATTGCAGAACACCCGGAGGCATCCGATCCATCCGGAGAGACCTCTTTCTCTACCCCCTGATGTTTTCTTTGCACAGATAGCACAGACGGCTCTTTTTTTTTTTGTTGGAGAAAAACGACATGTTTGTGCATTAACTCACAATTCCATTTGCATTCATCCTTCTTTCTCCGATCCCCACGAGCCATGTAAATTGAGATAAGTTTGCTTAATGTATGTTTGAATGGAAGGAGGAAACAAGGGGCGGCTGTGAGTCAGCAGAAATGTTCAGTGCGAGTCCACCAGCCCACATCGCTCTACCACTATCTGTTTGTTGTTATCATTAATGTCGTGATGGGAAGTATGGCACAATAAATTAATGTGCGAGAGTAGCCATCAATTAAGGTTTTTATTTTTTTCTCTGCATAGGGAATAAAAATAAATCAAAACACGACTGTCCTGCTTCTGTGCCACAGATTTGTTTGGAGGGGTGGACGATGGGGGGGGGGGGAGTCGCTCGCTCAATATGTCAAAAAAAATTAGTAGCTCAGGGGAATAAAAGCAGATTTCTTTTCCTCCACATCCAGAGGAACAAGCCCGGGTATTTGTTCTGACTGAGTGATCCGTGACATCTATGTACATAAGCCGGGGACAACTGCTGTAGCTTTTCATGACCCGCTATCAGGTGGGTTTTTCCCCTCTCCCGCTGAGGTCTGTGCCCCCCCCCCCGCGGCGTGTCCTCTCTACCAAAACAGCCCCGTCTTCCCTGTCAGTGAAGAGACAGAAACGCTGTGCAGCAACCCTGCCGACTGCTGCGTGGCTTTCTGTAGCAGAGCACCTGCGTGTCCCCTGCTGCCTGACTGAGTCAAGGACAACACGGCCACACGACCGGCTGTCTCGGCCCGTGCGTGTAGCAAATGAGCTGAGAGATGCAAGACTCGAGCGTCCTGAACCTGGGGCCTTGACTTCCTTCCCCCCTAGTCTTTGTTTTGCAAAGAAATAGCACCGTGTTGGCCGCTCCTATGATATTTTGGGACAGAAGCACACCTGGAACACATTACGCACAAAGCTATAAATATTGAATGCGTGTTCTCTATCATTGCATGGAGGAACGTGAAAAATGTGTTTTGTTTAGGTGCAAATGTGTCACGCCTACTGTGCCCTCCAGTTGAAAAATGGAAGATCAGAGAACAAACAGAAGTGCAGGATAAGGTAATAAGGCAGGTACAGGTGCCCCCCCCCCCCACACACACACACACAAACAGCTGATAGAGGAAGATATACACTTTTCCGGAGGGTAACTTCATGCTGAATTAGATTTACTGAGGTTTCAGTGCATCTCTCCTCCTTGTTTACTGTTAAAATGAACAGTATCTGACTTATGTCCAGAGGAAAACCTGCTCCACTAAAATATACCTTTATTAACAAGCTTGTGATGATCCAGAGGCTAACAGTTATGAGATACAAGGGAAACAGGCCGTGCCCTTCTGTAAAGTTACATTTCAAACACTTTAAGCCCCCATCGTCTAAATAGCAGGTGGCAGCATGAAACAATCGCTAGGTATTTCCAAAATGAGGTTATTAATTCTCCTTGAATTCATTGAAATGTTCATCCACTGGACCAGATGCGCTAATAAGTAGAACAAATGTAGCTGGAGAGGAGCCCCAAGGTGAATAGCAGAATGTTTACACTCCAGTTAATACAATCCGCCCCTCTAGAGTCATGCCTCTAATTACTAAAATAAAGCCTTGATTTCTGCTTATAATCCCGAGTTTGAGGAGCACACGGAGCACGGAGAGTGGACATGAGGAGGAGGAAGAGGAGGTGGCCTGATGCGCGCCCCCGTCTCTCGCCCAGGAATAGGCTGTTTGAACGGAGGAAGGACCGCTTGTGCCAGCGGCTGAGTCAAGTGCCACAGATGGACCGGATAAATACAGGAAGTGGGGCGGTGGGACCTTCAAAATAAAGCGATTCACCTAATAAGACCCCCCCCCCCCTTCGAACTAATGTTGGGGATGTTGTGCCGAGCCAATGCTCCAGAATGGACACATTTTACAGCAGCAGACATTTTCCAAATTGCCCTGAGTGTCATGTTTTCGTTAACTATGTTTTACTACCTCTGGTCACGTAAGGCCATTACCACGTGGTAGCTCTGTGCTCCCATTAAAGCCTGTTATCGAGTCCAACTGTTTAATACAACTGTTTAATGTTTGATTTCTAACACAGTTGTGCTTGCCCACTTCCATGCTGCAAATTGCAATCAACAGCGATCAATGGTTTTATTTTGAAAACCAGACAGGGAACACTCCATTCTTGCCGTGGCCACCTTGACGCTGCGTGGTTGTTACACTGGAGAGAGTGGGAGAGAAAAAAGGAGCAAATGTGCGCGGCGGCGGTGAGGGAGGGAGGACAGCGAGTGCGCAAATAGGCAGCGAGGCACAGCAGCGGCAGAGCATCTTCCTGATCCTGATCTCCCGCGTCTCCAGCTGCCAATCCTCTGCGCGTCTCTGATTGAGATTTCAGCGCCGGCTGAAGTGTCCAGAAGCCTCCGCCGGCCGTCACCTCCCACCACCACACTTTCTCCGGGGCTCGGTTATCCCTCGCTCAGCTGCGAGAGACTGTCCTTCCGGTCCTTCTCTTATTTATCCCAGTTTCTTGAATATTTAATGGAAAATGGCGATCTGCGCGCAGTCGTACGGCATTTTCTGCCTCTTCACAATCCAAACTGTACTTCTCATATGCGTCTCCACGCCGACAGACGGGACCCACCTCTTCCCCCAGCACTACACGTAAGTACCCTGCACCGTTTGGGGGGGGGGGGTTGAAATAAACCGGGGTGCGGAGCGCGGATGTGGGACAGGTGGCCCCGTCAGAGCCTGCGCGTGCAGCGCCGTTTGCCGCGGGTTTGCGTGAGGAGCTGCTGATGTTCAAACAGACGCAGTTTCCGTCTCGGATGCCGCGTTACGCATCTCGCTCACGCGGTTTCGCCTGGTCTAGTCTATATTGTTGGTTTGCGTTGTGGACAGTGGCGTTTAATACCCAAAGCCGCGATCAATTTGTCACAGTCAACACGGAAACGGGCTACAGGGAGCATGCACACGTGCCGCCGGCGAATAAGCCAGCCGAGCAGTCATTTATTAGGACACCCAGATTAAAATATAATAATGATAGTAGTCGATGTGTTTTGCTGTCGCTACATGGGGGGGGGGGAGAATATCCCATTTACGCATGATGGATGGGCTGAGCTACAGCGAAGCTAGTCTTTAAAAGTCCTCCACTGGGATATCGTGCACACGCACCATGAAAATAATAATCTCATCCCCACTGAAGGACACAGCTTTTTTTTTATCTGGATCATTTGGATTCAGAGACTAAACCAATGAGTTATTGCCACAGGAGCGCCTGGTCTTTAAACCTTCAGGGGAAGTCCCTGCATCTCAGCTCGTTTCTCAGCCAAACTCTGAAACGATCTTGCTTAGACTCTGTTCGGGGACAGATGGAACAATGTGGTTTACAGATTGATATGTGGTTCTTTTTCTTTTTATGTTTTTAGCAAGTTTCTGTTGTAGAAATGTTTATAGTAGTATTTGAGACGCACTCCAGGCCAGTATCACATTGTTGCTTTATCCAAGTGACCACAGACAGACAAAGTACAGCCGAGCATCCAGCTGTGTGTAAACTATTGTTGGACTTATTTCAGCGTTTGGAAATAGTTTCGCTTGTTTTCCTATTTTGAATTCAAATCGCAATCTCCTCTAAATGTCGAACAATAGAACAATTTCACTTTGGAATGACACGCGGAGGCAGACCGAAACATTTAATGTCTGCACGTGCAGCAATTTGACCACCTTTTGAGTCGTCGAACTGTTCAAAACAAGACAATCATTTCCCCCAAATGACGTGTGCGTGTTGATTTGAAAGCGAACACTGCGTCGGTAAAAATGACATTTTTCAGATTTTGCGGTCCAGTGAACGAACCAGCCAGAGTGTGCAACAGTTTCTCACTCTCTCAAAGCCGACGTGATGACGTGACGATCTGATGTGAACACGATGTGCAGCCCGTAGTGATGAAGAAGAATCTAAATGATCCCTCCCCGATGCATCCGTCGGATGATCGCTGCTCTTTGAAATCTTTAGGGCTTTGTTGATCATGGTGGCCAAGGTGACTTTCAAAGGGGGGGGATCTGTTCTTTTTAAATTACTGTTGATTGACTTGAAACGACAATTAGCTGCATCTTTGATTTGATCACGTGAGCACCATGAAGAAAAGTGATGGCGATGTAATGTATAGTTTTAACACTTGGATGACTTTGCAAACAAATAATACAAATTATATTTGCTGTATTTGAATATCTTATTTTATAATCTACAACGGTAGTTAATGATTAAATGGATTCTTTAGCATCTTCCAGCAGTCTTTTCTCTGGTTTTCCTTCCAAATGCATTTCATGTTTTTCCAAATCGTACCAGCAATATTTTTTGGTAACTACTGGTTACCACTGTAATACAACAATGTTAATCTCATAACCTGTTATTCAAACAAGCCAGCGTCCCCGTTCAAGCAGATACAAATAAGATAAATAGTCGAGGTCTGGTCATATATGTGATCTATACTATATTCAGTCATCTCTAGGGGTCTAAAAACTGGGTTTTGTGTCATCCACATCACTGTGCCAGAATTTGACAGTTACCTAATTGAAGTGTATGGGGAGCTGCCGTGGCCATCCATCGAGGGTATAGGCCTGACACACACACACACACACACACGCACCCACCGGCTGGAGCTTGTGTGTGTTGGAGGTCTAGCTGAGGAAATGTGTCCATAAGAAAGGGCGGAATGTCCTCTAGTTCATTTTGGCAGGAGTATCAAGAAAGTGAACATTTTCTACACCTCGCCACCTAAAAGCCTGGTCTAATGTTTATGCAGTGTTATTTATGTGTACAGTATTTTGTGTGTGTGTGTGTGTGTGTCGGGAGGGGAAGAGGGGGTAGAGGAAGAAGGTGTTTGCATGGGGACATTTTTTCCATATTTCTAAATTATTTGGCTGAAACCTGTTTCGATAACTGATATGGATGTACAGTCTTCTCTAGGAAAGTAAAATATCATCACTTACCTCCGTATACATGAAACTCGGAGCAATTTCCCCCAAATTTTGTTATTTCCACACATACGAAAATAGTCCACCTTTTCCCTTAAAGATATTTCAGCGTTGCACTTGGACTAACGCGATGCATTGCAGCAGAGTGAACACGGGGACGGTGTGGGGCTGACACACAGGTGGCCCATCCAAACTCATTTCATCACATTTTCTGCTTTTCCATAATGTTTCCCTAACATAAATCATAATACACAGACAATGCATCAAAAACACAGGTGCCAAAGAGCGAAGTTTTAATACTACATCAGACTACAAAGAGCCAGAGAGCATTACTCTGCTTTCATGTTGTGCACAATGACAACTGCTCTGTTTTTCAGGGAGATCGTAGCTTTCACAACACAGAAGGTCTCCGCGCATAAATTGAACACCAGGCCCCAGTAGTGCATATCATTCACTAAACAAGCGTCTCCTGATGTCTGTGTAGTTATTGAATGGAGAGTTCTGCATATTTGGGACTGTGAACGTTTTTTTTTCTCCTTTTGATTTACGATTAGTCCAACATGAATCTCAGCTCATCATGCAACGTTTATACACAAAGTGCATCGTGCTTTTAAATGTTATAAGGTCAGCGTCGTGTGAGCTTGCCTGATGCAGGTCAGTTGCATTAAAGCTCCATGGTTGACTTTTTGCTGCCTGTCTCTGGATCATGGATATCAGTCTGCATAAGGGATGTATTCAGTGTAATGAAAGAAATGTAGAAAGTGAAAACGCAAGGAAGGAGGAGCGACTATGCTAATGTGTGCAGGTGTGTCTGTAGTAGACGTGTGGACGTAATACTTGTATCGTGATATGACACCAAACATCGTCTTAGATTTTTGTTATAATATTGTGATACAGTTTAAATTCTGTCTTTCATTGATTTTACTGCACTGATCAATAGTCCACCTTTTGCCCTTAAAGATATTTCAGCATTACATAGTGAGGGTGTGTGGCTGACACGCAGGTCGTCCATCCAACCTCATTTCATTTTCTTAATTGTATTTGACTTGGGTGGGTAACATGGGAAAAATGAATATTGCTTTTTTATTATTACTATTCAATATCACACTGTGAATTGTTTAACTCGTATTCATGCCATTAACATAAAGACAGCCCTTGTTTGTGTTCATTTAAAAAGAAGAGATCTCCATGTGAGAATTGTGTCAATATCATTGATAATAATTGAATGACTGCCCAACCTTCTAGCTGGGTGGACTGACCATGCTTATACCTTATAGACAATATCATCCACCCTAAGTTTAGATGAAATATTGCATCAAATCACCAACAGTAATACTCAATATAAACAATATCAAATCTTAAATATTGTTGTGTTTGATTGGGTCAGTATTGTGATGCTTGACTTGGTGTGTGTGTCCCTCTTACTGCGAGTCATTCTGTCACACTTGTGTGTGTGTGTGTGTATATATATGTATATGTGTGTGTGTAGACTAATGAAGTTACATAAGAAGTCTGCCTGGCTTGGGGCAGAGGTATTGTCCCTCACTGTTAGTATCACTGCGTCCTGCTCGGCTCTGCTCTCACTGTAAGCTTGTTTTCATTTCATATCGAGGTGACCTTTTCATAGTCGGCGGCCGCTCCCCAGCGGTCCCGCTCTGCACAGTCCTTTTGGAGGCCCTATTGCTTTCCCTTAATCTCGTCCCTACAAACGCAGCCAGTGTGCGCTCTCGCTTGGCGCGGTTGCACTGCTGTTACTCTCCTGATGAGGCCCGCTTCATTATAGCGAGCGAGCATGTCGGTGCTCGGCATATTTGTGCAATTTAATACATCTGTCTTCCCTCTTGTCTTCTGAGCAAATCTGACATTTAAAGATGACATTTGTTTCTGTCATCATATTAAAAGACAAACGACTGTGTTGTGTTGTGCTGTTGATGCTAGTGATTAGCTATCTGCAGTATCTGCAGGCTGCTGAAAGGAAAAGGTTGGCACAGAGTCAGCAGTTGGCTCACAAACTCATGACAGAATTTATTTATCTGATTGCTGAAAGATGAGCTTTCATTATGTTTGTTTTTCGAGGGAGAATTTCTCATTGGCCATTCTCGTGGCTTGTTCAGTGTGCATCCAGGTTGGCAGGTTAGCCGCTGCTGCTTTAAAATGATCTAGTGAAAATCTCGATCCATTAAGTCATTTGTTGCTTGCTGGGAGATATACAGCGATGAGCTGGAGCCGTTTGATCTCTTAATTCCGAACTTGGCTCCGTCTAACGGAGATCAGCTCCTGCTTAGGGTGCATTTCTGTCAGACCTGAGCAGTTTTATTGCAGAGCCGCTGATCCCAGCCGAGCCACGACAGGCACGTTCGCTGCCAGGGCTGACCAGATATATGCAAGATGTGATTGGGAGGGAAGGTGCTGATGACTAACCCAGACAGTAGGAGAGGTAGGGAAGAGATACTTCCAGATTGGGATCTGGAAAGGGGGACAGCCTGGCAGTTTGACAACCGAAAGAAAGAAACACAAAAATGGGTTCTGTCACAGCCTTGCACACAGACTCACTCACATGCAATGACAGAGAAATGAAAGCACGTGTGATGACATGCTCAGGTGATAATGTCGAGTATTGAAGATTGAAAATGTCTTAACTTTCTTTTTTCCAGAATGATTCACTGGGCTGGACGCATTGAGAAGGAGCTGGAAAAGGTTCTGCAGCACGTCACCGGAACTCAGCAGATGAGATCGGTAAGTTGACGTCACGCGCGCATGTGACGCGCCACATTTTTCTGAATTATTAATCAGTGAGGTTTCACTGGGTGAGGTTGTACAACGTAAGCTTCCAAGTGTGTGTCTGTGAGACAATGTTTTAGTATGAACACTGCAAAAATGTGCATCTTTTAAAGGCACACTAGTCTGAGATAAATGTACTTTGTATCCCTGTAAATCAGATTTGTTTTCAGTGTGCAAAATCTCACTTCGGATACTTCTGGATTGTGAAATCAGTGTGGGGAATCACTTAACGCAAAGTTACAACACCAAATGACTTAGCAGAATATGGTGTTGGTTGTTTGTGTCTGCGTCCCTGTATGAGGCGGTGCGTAACACGTGTCTGTCTTGTGGTAGAGCAGATGGTTGAGCAGAGTGTGATTGACACTGTTTCATCATATTCCTGCCATGTGCGCATGTTCGTCGGGCTTCCAGGGTTTGTAATGCACCCTGAGATAAATGCTTCATTATTGCTGTATGGGTGAGTGTGATTCATCCAGCCGGTACGCTGCCTGTGGCGGCTTTAATGCTAGCAGTAACAGTGGTTAGTGTGATGGCTGTTAGTGCGCTGCCGACATTGATGGATCCCAGAGAGGAGGAAGTGAATTCACAGAGATCGTGCTGGTTTAAAGGTTAATAACCATTAGTGTATATCAAGCAGACACTCAGACTGCATGATAGGGATATGTTGATTTTTAGCACTCATTCAGTGTAAACAATTCATAACAGAGAATGTTTACCTGTCACAATATTTGCCTTTTGCAGTTTGTGCCAATATATTTTCAGCATTTCCACTGAGCAATGTAGATGTCTAAATGGCAGTGGCCTTCTAAAGTAATGCTACACAAGGTTTCAGAGTGAAAGGATACTGTTGCTGTCTAAAAATAAATCTTCAAAATGTGAAAAACAATCTCGCTTTAAGCTTGGTGGCAATGCACTTTTGAGGTGACCCAAAGAAGTTCTGAAAGGACTTTAAGAGCTTAACAGGAAGGAGAATCAACCAAGAAGCATTTCTCCTGTTCACGTTCACACTACTTTTTAAGACTTTTTGATATTTGATACAACTCATTGTACATGCAGCTTTTGGTAGTGATCCAGTGCTGCAAATTATTCTTTTTATTTTCTTGATTTATTCCTTGGTCTACAAAATTTTAGAAAATTGAGATAAATGTCCATCACATTTTCCTAAAGGCCAGGGTGCTGCCATCACATTTCTTTTTGTATCTAACAAACAGTCCAAAACCAGAAGATATTGACTTTATCATCACATAAGGTAAAGAAAAGTAGCAAATCCTAGTAATTAAGGAATTGTTTCAGTGCTATGGTATTCAGAGGGATGTACTGTACGTATGGTTTAAATATGTTATGGTGTCTCTAAACTGCCTGTTGTAAAACTTGGTTGTGCATTGGACAAACATACATACATACATATATATATATATATATATATAATCCTGAGCTTAATGAGACCTACAGCTGAGATGTTGACATGGCGTTAAGTGCTTAGTGGGCTGTAAGTTATGTAGATTTAAAACTAATTTATACTGCACGTTGCTAAAGTTTCCTCTGTAGGCCAAACCCAACGGAGCCAGTTGCTCTAAAACTATTCCGTTCATACCAGTTGTGTCTTGTGAAGGGTACCCACACGGCTGTGTGGGCATGTGTGTGCAGAGCGGGTGTGAAAGAACATTTATCATGGCCCCAAACAGGAGTCGTCACAGGGTGTGCTAAATGGCCCAGCATGCCTAGAAAAGCCATTTTCTAAATGGATGCCTCTCTCTATACGTGTGTCTGATAGAAATCTTCCCAGGGCTATGCCGGCTGGTAACAAGATTGCCTCCCTCTGCGCCCCCTTCCTCTTCATGCGCAGTTTATTCTTACAGACAAAAAAATGTAAAGTGTGTGCAAATTATTTCTGAGTTTGTCTTACGTTGAAAGAAACAAGGAAGTAAGTTGAACATAATGTGGTCTGTGCAGTTCCTCTCGGTGGAGATTTAATTCTTTTTGACAAGCAAGGTAGCGGGTGAAAGAGAGAGAAAGGCAAAGACAGGGCAGCACAAAAATAGCTGAATACGTTTTTGAAATGGTTGACTTAAGAAAAAACACACATGTACAATATTTTGATGTGTGTTTGATGTTGCGCCCGAGTTTCCAGTGTCTCCAAAAATGAATAAAACTTGAGCTATTTAAATGTTTAAAATCAAATTCTAATAAATTCTGCCCAGGTTTGGTCAAGATGTTATTCTTCCCCCGGGGGAGTGAAGGGAAGATAGAGGGTGAGTGATGTATCGGAGGAGTTGGAAGTTTCGAATGGAAGAGTGTGGAGCGCGGGTAGACAAGGAGAGTGGGCGGCTTTTAGAGCGGAGGAGGTGTTTTTTTTTTTTTTAGAGAGAGAGAAAGGATGAAGAATGGCTTGACAACTGAGATGGATGTTTAGGTGGTTTTGTGTGTATATTTAGAGTCAAACTACTTAAGATGGATAAAGTGATAGAGGGGAAGGACGAGAATCTGTAAATTTAAATGTGAGAAGACGGATGCTGTTTATAGTCCTTATCCTCGTCATTATCCTGTATGCTGCTGTGTTTTGATGTGTTACAGTATGTGGTGATGAGAGGCAGCGGTGGACACTGGCATTGGTTCCATATCCTCAGGCTTATTCAGGACACTTATAATAAGAACACATGAGCAGTGAGCGTACACCCATGAACATCACAGTGATTTGATGGTTTATCAGAGATGAGACAGATATTATAATATGTATATTTAGACATCAGGTGGACACACATGCTCACGCTGTAATATAACTATACTCCTGCAGCGAGATGTCCAGCTACCAGTGGTGGAAGACGTATTCATGTAGGAAAAGTAGCAAAATGTACTTGGAGTATCAAATGTAAAATAACTTGTAGCATTTTACAGTCACAGGTTGTCAAACGGGAACTAGTTTTACCTTATTTACATACAGTTGGGTAGTTCATCCTGTGGTTCCCAACCTAGAGCTAAGTTTGTGTTCATGTTTTGGATTTTTGTCTAATTTTGACTTTTTTTTGTGGGATTTTGGATAATTGGGCATCTTTGGGCCTTGAACTGTCATTTAAATGAAACCATCTGAGACGGTTAAAAGGGGAAATCTCTTTTGGTGGAACCACTTAAAAACTAATCTGAAAAATGACAAGGAGCCCCAATTATATGCTGCGTTTTTGTAAGTAGTCATAAGACAACATATTTATTTTTTAACAATATGTTGTATTTTACAAGTTACTAATCCTAATCTGTAAAGTAACTAGTAACTGTAGCTGTTAAACAAGTAGTGGAGTAATCAAGTGGAGTAGAAGTATAAAGTCTGAGAGATGAAGTAAAGTAAAGTGCAGAACTTGAGTAAATGTGCTTTCCACTGCTGTCTAATGCTTGAAAAAAACTCACACATGCACATAAAGTCCCTGCGATTTCCACAGATTTCATTTAGTCAGCCTCTTAAATGCCGATGCCACACAACATATGTTGAACTCCCTCAAATTTATTTAAGAGTCTATTCAGCACGAGTAATTTAGTGTGGTGCACATGACTGCTCCTGAACCCCTGGGTTCAGCCTGGCACTTTACAGCTCTGCACGGTGAGGATCTGTCTGCCCTGCCGCCGCGCCCTCTCCTCTTGCCGTCTGCTGCTCTTGATTACCGGAAACCTGAGAACGACGCACGTCCAGATCAATATACCCACACGTAGAAGCTGGGCGGATAGACAGAGTGCCAATTAATGGGTGTGGGATTCATCCAGGTTTCATGTGAGCTTAGATGTTTTATTTGACCAAGTATATATATATATTTTTTTTTTTGCTCGCTTTCCCTTCACTGTTGTCCTTCGTCTCTTTGTGCTGTGTGGTCAACACTACATCAGCCGGCCCCGCTGACCACATGCCGGCTGCAGGTTTATCTCTGTTCAACACAGACCTTCTTGCTTCCAGTGCCTCCAGTGTGTGTGTGTGTGTGTGTGTGTGTGTGTGTGTGCATGTTCGTAGCTGTGTGTGTTGTTAACATTGCTGAAGCCTCTGGTTTAATTTGATCTGCGCAGGTATGTTTTTATGACTTGAGGGAGATGTTGTATGCGGGCTGAACACGAATCCAAACTGTCTCTCGTACTTCTTCAAACCTCCCTGCTGCTTTCTCGAAAAAGAAAGTTGCTCAAGGCCAAGACAGCCGGCCCCAACAAACTGATATCTCTATAAAGTGCACTGGTGGATTTACTTACTATCGCTGACTGCAGAAATTTCCAATAATCTGTCTCAAATGCCCTGTGCTGCACTAGACATCACCCCTGCTCTCACTCCACAACGCCTCACTTTCTACAGCTGATGTCAGCTTCACCCCCCCCCCCCCGTGTTCTGATCCATCAGTGGACGATGATGTGAGGGCTGATCAGTGCCATTTTATTTCTTGATTTAATAGCTCCATACGCCTGTAGACAGTTTACAGGAAGCGTTGAAGTCCCCTCCTCCCACCATGAGCAGTTACCTTTAAAGGAGAGAGAGAGAGGGAAAAAGCACTCAGGCCTCCTCTCTCAGCTCTCCTCCCTCCCTCCCTCCCCTTCCCTTCCCTCCCCTCCATCTTCTGGCCTGGACCTTACACAACAGCAGCTTGTTATCTGGCTGTGTGAAACATCACAGGCTATTTCTACAGGATAGATAGTTTACTCTCTGGCTCCGGTTTTCTCTCCTGCAGGCTTGTCTTAAGTCATTGTGTAACATGCAACAATACACACCTCGGTTTTACTCTTTAATTTAAAATGAATGAGTTAATGATTACTATTTTAGCACATCTACAACAGCAGCAAAGTCAGCTGGTATAAAATCTAAAGTTTTTCAAACAGACGACGATGCCTTTTAGGAACTCAAACGTTTTCATGTTCTGACTCTGGAGGATGTTCAACTCCAAAACTAAGCTAAACTCCCCCCTCCAAAAAATAATGTTTATGCATCTCTCGTTTTTCTATCAGGGATCCACTGGTGTCACCACCTTTACAATTTATTATTGATCATGTGCAGTGGAAGCACTTGATATACCACTCCTAAAGCAGAATTGAACCTAATAAACTTATAACCGGTCAGAATTATGCAATTATTGAAAATATAAAATCATGATTAGGTCAGGGTATCTTTTGGGGTAAGTTTTGGTTCTGATACAAAACATTATGCATTTTTTTAATACCCAACTTTTATAAATATGAAACATATTCTGCAAACCTCTTTTTAATTTAACAAAATAAGTCAAAGTCCTCAAATGTTAAATATTCTGTTCAAGCAGCCGTACAAGAACTTTGCTTAACTGGCAACATTTTGATTTGAGTTCAGAACTATCTTGTCAACGAACGAGTAAACAAAATCATGAATCTGACCAGACGTTTGATGCCAGCTTTCAGTACTTGACAGTCTTCAATACTCAGTGCTACGTGGGCGTGCCGACTGAAAACAACCCTGCGTTAGAACAAGGCAAGCTGCATTGGTGGGGGCGTGCTGCTCCAGGTACTGGTGAGATGATGAAACACCACCCAGGAAGTTCGGTTTGAGTAATAGATTAATGCAGCTGAAAGCATTTCAGGTGCCAAAACAAAGAGTGAACTGAATTTTGTGAGAAATAAGTCGCAATTATTCAAATCTTTTGTCGTGACGATTGTGAGATAATCAGTCGAAATACGCCGATCGTGTTACAAAGTAATCTACCAGCAAAGTGTGTTTATTTGATTGGCCCACGCAGCTCCTTCCCGGTGCATGGCATCGCATTGTGTTTAGGCAAAAGTTGAGCCATGTTAAACGTTTTGCTGGATTGAGTGCTGGTTTTGCGGGGTCCAACCCTGTCAAAGGAGTAGGTGTTTTTTTTTTTTTTGTCAGCCTAAGGGACACACTTTTGTAGGTACCAAAAAAGTCCTGAGGTTCAATAAATAGCTCTAATTGTGATACATGATCAGAAATGAATTGTACAGCCATGTTTATCTAGTCTATCTATCTCCTCATGTATTCTCTGCCCAGTTTTTAAACCTGGCTACATTCCCATTCAGACACCCCATTTGTCATTCCCAGGAGGGGGGGGGGGGGGGGTCATCCGGGTTACACATCAGAGTCATGAAAGCGTGGGCATGCTCTGTTAGCGAACCACTTTTTATTTAGTTTGGAACCCTTGTGTAACCCACATTTCTCTGTTTGTGTTCCAACTCTAGCATTTACTGTGTATTTACCTCAAACAAAATAAAACGCACAGCAAAATAACTGGACAACAGAGGCACATAAAACCAGTAGGAAGCTAATGTTAAGCAGTGTGAGAGCTGGTCAGCACCATTACTCCCAGCCTCAGTCTCCCCTGGGCTGACAGGAGAACAGAAGGGCACACAAACACACTGTATTCATTTTTCTGCCTTTTTATTGGTTTTCTGACACTGGGGAAGGTTACAGGGATTCCTCAGCTCCCCGGCTTGATGGCCTGACACTGGTTGGCGGTGTTTATATAAATGAAAATACATATATCTGCAGAGTGCAGCCCTGCATGCAGATATCCCCGGGTTGGTGTTAGAAGGAATTACTTGAAATAGCTTTGCAAAAGAAATGTGGCAGTTTATAAAAACTAGAACCAGATTATATAGTGTCAGTGCCCTGTCTCCAGTTTCATATTCAGTTTTATTTTATAACCATAACCACTACTGATATTTTACCCAACGTGCGGGAAAAAGTTTATGTTGTGCTGAACCATCGCAAAACCTCCACATTTGTAACATAAATCCACCACAAATGATTTATGTTGGTGTGAGTTTGTTAATGGCATCATAGATAAGAAATATTTTATTTTGAAACTGTCAGATTTGTCCGTTCTTAGATATCTCTGTCTTGAAACAAAACCGTTTTGTTTTCTTTCTTTCTTTTTTACCTTCTTCAGGTTTTAACTGCTCAGTGTCAGAGTAAAGCCAGCTGACTGAATCAATAACGCAGGCTTTAAAAACACAGTGTTACATGGTGCGTGCTGTGTGTGCAGGGTTTTACGTCTTCTCTGGACGCAACCCCCTTAAGTGTCGGCACAGAACAAACAGCTGGTCGGAGTGTCTTAATCTCACTGACATTCACTGTTGTACATTTGGGGACTGTATTTGTGTAAATAATCGTTGCTTGATGAATTTAAGGAAAACAAAAAGTGGAGGCATTCTTGCTACTAGTGGCTTTTTGGGGGAGAAAGGAAGGCCTTGCACTTGTTTTAAAGGAAGACAATATAGCATTATGTGTCAAAATAGGATTAGAGGTCTGCTAAAGCTCCAGCCCTGTCAGAGGAAGATGCTTTATTTTGCCTACGCTGCAAATCTTTTTTTCCCTGTCTCCGTCTCCCTACACTATTATTTGCAGAGTGTGTGTGTGCGAACGCTTGTGTAATTTTCAGCCGTCTTCTGTTTGATGTTTCAGAGAGGGCATTACCTGTCTCTGGTACTATCTGTGCTTGACAGAGAGAAAAAAAAAACTGGGTACCGTTCCTGAGTGGGTTGCACTGGTAATGTAGAGTGGCGTGATGCCCTAGAAAATTCCAGGTGTGAAGTGCTTTATTCATTCCACTGCAGAGGGAGTGCTTCTCTATGTGTGAAGTGGTAGGTGTGACGTTTATTTTCCATTGTGAACAAAATGCATTTGTTTTTTTTTTGTCTGTTTGTGTGTGCGTGTGAGAGGGGTTGGGTGCGCACTGAAGTCTCAGAGGTTTTGTCCTCCTCTTATTCTCTTCCTCCTCCACCTGCACTAGTCTGCGATTGATTGGTCACACTTCTGAATAACTTTAATTGGCTTGCCTCGGCAGTGGGTGGTTCTCAAATACTGAACCACTGTGGAAATCCTGAAAAAGCTTTTTTATTATTTTTGGTCACGTAGGCTGTAAGGACTCTCTACTGCTATGTGAGAGGGGTCTTCAGAAGTGCTACCTACGGCTTTTTAATTCTGAAGATCGTAGTGTCTTCTGCCTTGAGAAGCTCCCCCTCCCTCCACAGCCTATCCACCCTCTTCTTTGGCTTCGAACTGGACTCGCTCTCATCTCTGCCTCTGGCTCTTTTTCCAGGGCTCCGTTGTTTGATGGGATTTGTGCTGCACCAATACAATTGCTGTGTTACACACATATTCACACGTGCACATATCTACAAACACAAACGCATACAGTCACCCGTACAGTACACCAACACTGTCTCCTGCAAGCGACATTTCTAGACCACAAATGTTTTACAGAAAAGACATTTGCGACAAATGTATTAGCAAGCATGTAATGGTGACTGAAGGAGCATGCGTGCGGATGGATGCACACTCATGCTTTCTTAAATTAATTAGCCTATTAAATAATACCACATAGAAGATGCTCCACTGCAAATAATCTGATATTTTTCAATATTTATCTGGATTGCAGGAACAAACATTCGGCATCAGAGTTAAAGAATTAACTTTAACGGTATCCACTTGCACATGCAGGCAGAATTGACTGGCAGCTATATACAGCGTGCTAACCTCGACAACCCAGCTGTATTAACCTCAACGTATAACTATCCTTACATGCTAGTACCTTATTTGAAGAGTTGGCTCTCTGAGATAGACGATTAGCATTAGCATTAGCATAGACCAACTTCTCAAAGTTAACTTGAATGTTTCAGTTTTTGACAAATTTATACAGAGGTGTTCATGATACTAACCAAGAAAACATATAGACCTTAGAGACTCATAAATGCAGGCAAGTATAAAATATTGATGGAGCTCAAAGCAGGAAGTAGTAAAGGACCTGACACTCAGCGTCACACACTGGACCAATAAGAGACGAGGAGAACGTCATTACCTCCCTCTGTGTTATTTCACAGTAAAATTGAAAGATAATGAAAAATGCTTCCATTCCCCCAACTAATATTAGTTTACTTCATCAAACTAAAACTATTCATCACTTGTATACTCATCAAAGTGTTGCAACAGTGTGTTGTTATTGCTGCTGTGTTTTGGGTTATGTTAATAATAGCTTCACTTTCAAATATGTATGTATGTATTGTATGTAATTTGGTACTACAAAACTAAATCCTTAAAGCTTACATAGTACATTATAGCTCTGTATAATTAGCCAGACATCTATCCTAACAGCTTGTCCAGTGAACTTAAATCCAAGTGCAGAGTTTTATTTATTAATAATTCTAATTAATTTCTTATTTACTTTTCTCTCCATCACCAGATTAGCTGTGCTGGTCCACTTTTGCAGTTATAAATGACATTGCTATTTACATTAGCATCAAAACTGTAATTACTATCACTCAGCACGTATTTATAAATGACACAGTCGGTCTGATTGAATTCGAGCTAAATGCATATGTTTAATGTCATTGAACTAATTGAACAATTACATTTATGACTGTTTAGGTGTAATCTAGAAGTTTGACCAGAAGTCAATCATAGTGTGTTTTAGAGACAACAAAGAATTGATTAAGGTTACTGACTTATGAGAATTAATCAGATATGTTTGGTACATGAGAATTACAATTTCCTTCTGACTATTATTGCTTTATAGCTTCAGTATCTGCTTTACATAGGTATTGTGTGTGTAAGCCAGCAGTCTGTTTTTGCCTACAGGCAGATTAGCTTCCATAGTCATGCGGATGTGGATGGCATGTGAGTGAATGTTTGGGGATGCTCAAGAGGTAAATCCTGAAGAGCGCAATGAATTTAAGACTCAGTGACACCGTAAAGTTGAGCTCTCGTGGTGCAATACAGTATGTGATATGAGCTGAGGTGTTTCCTTTCCTGTGTGTTCGCGTGTCCACACGAGCGGCCCCTTGGGTTTGTTGGCGCGATGATGAAGACACGTGTATGGCCGCGCACGGCCCGTGTATGTATGCGCTGGCGTGTGTTTGTGTGAACTCTGGACCACCAGCTCATTTCACACACAGACAGACATCAAAGGCGGTTTGAATTAACCCTGCGTGTTGGGGCCGCTCTGCATGCCATCCGCAATTTCACATCTCTGCCGCTCCAGCAGCACCAAACTTACACGGCCATTCATATTGAAATGAACAGATGGAGGTTTGCCGTGCACCGAATCGCCACCCTTCACTGAGAAAAGATAAAACTTCAAAAGAGCAGATCTGTTTGCAGGTGGTCAGGCTGCGAGCCGGCGCAGGTGAGGTGAAGGTGTTCTGTGTCTCTGTGAAAGTGTGGGCAAAGTGCAGGTATCATGTTTTTTCTTATTAAAGCAGGTCAACTGTGTTTCCATTACAGCCCTCTTGCAAACGCCGGCTCCCTTTCTCCTTGATTAGACACTGCAGAAATGATGTCATGGTCTCATCTATGCACACACAAACACACAAGTACACACATCAAAGCACATGTGCCTCACCTCTTTTAACTCACTTTTAAATCCATAACAGGAAGCAGTGGCCTCACCACATCGTTTGCTTGTGTGTCCAAAATATGTTTTTTGATTGTTTTGACTGGATAGCGTCGCCTCTCCCTTTGCCTGCAAACACTCATTTTCACCTCATCTTGGCAGCTAATTTAATTTTATATTGTATTTATTGATCTGGCCAACTTCAATTTCCTGCAGCGACGTGATTCTGTTGCACGATGAAAGCGAGAATGTAGATGAAGAGGAGATGGTGGCGACGATGGAAATGGTGATGAAGAGTGTGATGATAATTTCTGTGGGTGATTGTGATTGCGATTGGGTTGTATGCTGATTAGAGCGGTGTCTGAAGATGGCTGGGGTCGCAGCAGTGTAGGTGAAGCCTTCAGCTGCACTGTGTATTTTTAATATCCCCCAGCCATCAGTAGGCTGCCGCGACAGCTATTCAGCAAACACATTCATATTTCATTAATCTGGCCTCTCCCCACTCCTCCCCCTGACGGCCTCTTATTGTCTCCTCTCGAGGTTGTTCGGTAATCCACCGAGACCTTACCTCATCCTACTGTGTTACCCGCACCCACACACATACGCACTTTGTTGGAAGTGCTATAGTTGGAAGTCTTTTCTCATGGTTATTTGGCACACCCTTCATGAGTCTATGATGGTTAAATTTGTATAGGAGCACTGTTAATATAAATACACCCACACAGTGTATGCATTCACCCCTGCACTTGTATTTACAGTATAGGGTGTAAGCACACTCAGACAGGGGTGTTTATGCCACTGACACACACACACACACACACACACACACACACACACACACACACACACACACTAGCTGTTAGATTAAACTACTTAAAACAAGTGGGAAAATGGCATGCTCTTCAAACAAAATCTCACCTATTTTTTGCCTTTTTGTTTTGGTGAGGTGTTATGTGTCTGTCATGGTTGAAATGTATGTGTGTATGTATTTTTTCACATGCTCACCCACTCACTGTTTCACCAGTGCTTCTCAAGACAGAGAAAACACAATGGATGAACTGGCATTACATAACTCTAGCAGGCCTGAAGTCGGCACCACAAGCACGGACTGAATTAGGGAGTTTGAGGTTGACACTTCATTCTTGACCTTAGAGGTTGATAGAGCAATCTCAACTTAAGGTTCACTTACTTGCTTGTTCCAGAGCTTTTGACTGTATCAGCCCCTTCTTTAAAGACTTAAAATGGCGGAAGACCCATTCAGTGGACACTGAAGGCCACACTGACAAATGTATGACGTAAGTTTGATCCACATGTGTAGTATAAAGTATTCCTATCACTGGGCAGATCCACAATGTGCAGTTCTGCCCTTCAAACTTCCCTAATTCAGTTACTTACCTTACTCGCCTGCTCAACTTTTAAGCCAACATGGAAAAGTAGTTCTAAATGTGCTCAGAATAGCCCCCCCCCTTAGTTTTTTTTGTTTAAGTGATAAAAACTGTGTGATGTGGTGGAAAGCTCTGGAGCATGCTAGTGTTGGAAGAAGACATTCAATTGACATTGTTTTGACAACTGAATTAATGAAGTTTAAAGGACACGAATCCTGAAACTTTGTACCGAACTTGCTTCATTAATTGTCAGTAGGACCGTCAGCTACTACTGGATGGATCTTCAGCTATTTTAAATCTTTAATAAAAAGGTGTTATTTCCCAAAAGCAAAATTTAAAGCATATCCCCAGTTCTCCTATTTCACACAACTGGAATGACAGTATTTATTAATGCTCTACAATCTGTTTCTACTGTATATAAGAAAGTGGAATAGCTTTGCCCTTAATCACCCAAGCGATTAAGTTAATGACACAGTGTCATATATCATCTGGTTGAGTACAAATAACAGTCTCTTATTGCGAATAAAATGTAAAAATTGACTAATGATTTGGCACTAATGGTCCATTACCAGCCATCTTTCAAAATCTAAAGATCATTCTGATATCTGAAGGAGGGCACGGCCTACCACGTGGAGACTTGTTACTCAGAGGGGGTCATTGTAAAGTCTGGCACTTGTGTCAGGACCTTTTACTGAATATGTCAAAAGGCATTCATCAGTTATCAGACATTCAGCACTGTTTTTAGAACACTGCAGAAAACCTCGCAGAAATAATTTCAGACTGATTTCTTGTGTAATTTATTACTGCGTGTCAATAAAATGGTAATAGGTCATTGCTTAAAGGTTGGCATTTTAGTTAAGACCTTTGCTATAGTTCTTGTACCATACTGAAATGAACATTTGTCTCAGCCCATAATGAAGGCTTGTTGTAAATTTTCCTCATGAATTATTCAGTTGCACTCAGCTGAACTGATCTAGGTGCATTTGTGCATTGCGTGTGTGTGAGTGTGTGTGTGTGTGTGTGTGTGTGTGTGTGTGTTTGTTGCAGCTCCAGGTAAAGATGACATTGCTGGTCTGCAGAGCGGGAAAATGGATAAAGCTGTTTGTATTGGGTAGGATTTAGCATCAAATGAGGAGGATAAATAGTTCATCCAGGACTCGTGATCCTCATAATGTAATACGGACGCAGGGATACAAGAGCGTGGTGAGGCGTGTGCATGCGTGCCTGTGGGGAGCTTAGGTGCATGTTTGTATACATGGGAAAAAGATTCAGTTACAGCCACATCATAAGGACTGATACATACGGTATATATAGTGACAGTGAAATCCTTTTTTTAAATTTCTTTGTGAAGAGATTATTGCATCACAGGTGGCTTAAGGGGCGGATAATGTTTGTATGTATTGGGGGTTGGGGACAGTCTCATCTGCCAGGGTCTGTGATGTTAAATTTACAAGTAAATGTGTGGAGTTGTGAAGCCTTCTGCTGGCACTCCTCAGAACCTCAGCTCCACCGACAAGACCAGTCGACTTGAGCTCATGACACAGGCATGCAAACTGCACACTGACTCTCTGGGCCAGACTCTCACACAAGGCTGATCCACTCTTACTTCAACTGCCCTTTTTACCTTTTATAACCATGTCTACTGGCAACCATGTCTATTTTCAAACCGTCTGTTTGTCACTTGCTTTTCTACGGCTGTTATCCGTTAAGATAAGGTCGACTATTGTCTCAAAAGGCATGTGTCTAACACAGTTAGAGACTCTCTCTATCTACTAGACTGCTGCACTCAAATTAGCAGCTTTTAGTCACAGCTCTCTGTGTGACTCAACTCCACAGCCTCTGTGTGAGTTGATAGTCAAGGCTGAGGTCAACTTCTCACTCTCTGTGTACGACATACTTTAATATAACTCTCACTGCATAGATGCCAAAAGAATGCATCACTTTGTAAGCAGACAGTTTTTACTTGTCTTTTAGAATAATGTGGGGACCTGCTTGTCTTTCAACCTATTAGGAATCCAATTCGAACTACTCAATTTCATTTCATACTTGCATGGATTTCTTTCATAACGTCACCACTGTTCTCTTGCACTTACTTGCAGATTCAATCCAATCATGACCACTACAAAACCAAGGCCAAATGCTGTACAATATGAAGCGTATGTGTTTTAATTTAATTTTAAATTATTGTCATAAAAACATTAGCGTACACCTCCATGTAGCTGTTTGAATTTCAAAATAATGGCATGTGGACCAAACCTTCAAATCATCTATAGAAGTGTGTGTGTGTGTGTGTGTGTATAAAGCCTAGATTTTGATAGGCCAGTAGACAGCATTTGAATATAATAAAAATCCAGGAAAACAGGAGAGTTGGCACCTGCCTGCCACATGACTGGGTGTGTATCATGCACCCATGAAGGATGTGGCCACTGTTGCAGAGAATGAGCATGATTTAGTCCTAAGTTCTGCATGAGGCTTTCTGCTGCAGATTTAGAGCAGGGAAACCAAAAACTCCAACGGGAGAAATGTTGTCACAACAACAGTAAGTAACATGATCATTTGCAATACAACAGAACACGAGAGACAAACAGTGACCAGAGCAGGGTTAAAAATACTCCTCCTGATAATGGCTTAGGAAAAACAATATTTAACTTTAGCTGTGAAGCATTGGGCTTCGTTTTCTCTTCATATATGTGTTAGCTTCTGTTCTTTTAGATTATTCATACATACATACATGTGCATTGTATTAATTACTGATGGCTTTAGTCACTGACAATAAATAAACCAGTTAATTTAACCCAGATGGGTTCAGGTAAAAGTCCAGTTAATGAATAATAATCCTGTTTATCTTAAGTGACCATGGTATATGAAACAAAGAATAATGGTAAGTTAAATTAAATATTAATTTGATATTAGAAACAATGTATGCCATGTTATTTGTGCAGTGATGATAATACGCTTAATGCTTCTTTGGCGCGGCTCATCTAGAGATTAGGAGGCAAGCCTATTTTTTTTGTTGCGTGTTCTCAGTAAAAATACACTGTAAAAATGATCTGTTATTAGTCGTATTGACATATTGATAGTCGTACTGACATCAAACCAGCAACAGCACACATTTCAGTTTTGTTGTCAGTCTCTGCAGAATGTGTCACGACGTGAAAAAAAACGGTTACAACTGAGCGCAACCTTTTCCAGTCTAAGCTAAATATAAATAAAATGTATCATGAAATAATAAGAAACATTCTATTATTGATGGCTTTTATCAAAGGCAAACTCAATGTAGGCAGCAGCAGCGACGCAGCAGGAACACTCTGTGTGGACGCCATATGCGTGCGAGGTAGCCGTCACGTGCTGCTCAGGTCGGCGGTGTGGCCCAGACATTAGGGTTACTGCAGTGGTAAACAACCTCATGTAACTCCAGATAGCTTAAACTAGCAATTAATTCAACCGGTCTGTAAGTGCTAAAAGACCTAAAGGTTCTTTTCAGTTATTTGTTCTTGATTGTTTGTATGTATTAGCTGAGATGCAGTTGACTTTTTTTTTTTTTTTTATAGCCTGGAACTGGAGAGCAGTGGACACATGTAACTGGTTGATATTCCCTCAGTCTTCATTGTGTTTAAATGACCACATTCTGCCTCCCATTATTCTGCAGTATGAGAAAGATGATCTAATATTTGAGGATAAAATATGCGACTCCGGTATAAGAGCCGTGCTTGGCCTTTTTTCCTCACAGACATAAAGAAACCACAATGGCGGACTCACTAAAGTGGAAATTGAAACTTACTGCTTGAAGATTGAAGAATTTTATGAAACATTTTCCTTTGTACTGTAGCTTTGCAAATGTATGCACCAAAGCGTAAACTTTCTGGCTCTAAAGAGGATCATTCTTTTCAGCTATCAGTCAGGCTGGTTCACAGTCCCTCTGCCTCAAATATTTGTGATGCACAGAAACACTCGAGCATACGTTTGAGACATAAATGATGAAGCAGAGACATCTTTCATCACTGTGTCTGCGGCTCTGTACCATGCTAAGGGGGTTAGTTCTAGCATCCAAATGACTGTAGATACTTTCACTAGACCCAAGGTAATGTAATTGCTGATGTATTTCTTCATGATACACACTATAATTAGTGTTCTGTTACAGGGAGTCAAATTTTGAATGTTTAAGTGACCCACTTTTTCAAAATAAATTATCCAAAACTGATTTAACAGGCTACGGTGCAGGTTTATGTAAGTTATTCTAGCACTGTTATTTTATGTAAGTTACCTTAATTGTCTTCCTCTAGGGACTAGGAGGAAGCTTGGGCAACCTATGGATTCTTTAGACATTGTAGAACAATTTAGGAAACATTTTAATCCTTCAGAGACACAACTGAAACATGTTTTGATAATTTGAATATATACAGCAGTGTCTTATTGTAAAATAAAAGACCCTCCAGACGTGGCGTACTGTAGATATAGAATCACATGCTCATTACTCAAGGTCTTAGCCTTGATTCCAAGAGGTTGTGTTAAATGCATTTTTGTTTGTTTTTAGCATAAGGCAGTTGTTAGGACCTAACGTGTGTGTGTGTGTGTGTGTGTGTGTGTGTGTGTGTGTGTGTTGTTTGATAACATAGTAAGCAAGGCCCTGCATTGATCTCTCTGTGTTTGTAGAGCTTTTCAAACAGCAGCCCGCATGTTCAAGGCATTGATTGTCGCACAGTCACACACTTTGTGCAAATGCTGATTGACGACTCTTTCTTAAATGTTGTCTTTGTTTATGCCCCACAACTTTGGGGGATTGAAGCCTTCTCTCTGCCGCTGTGAATTTGTTGTTCTAAACTGTCTTTCATCGAAATTGAGTTTCTGTTGAAAGGAATATTGCGGGCAATGTTGGCTCATAAAATGAGAGGTTTTTGGTGTCAGAATTGTCAGGCTAACAAAGGTTGAGATGTTACCTCTCGCGTCTGTTCTCCCCACAACAACCTCGAGTGCCGTATTTGTCCTGCTTGCCCCTGATTGGTAAACAATTGAATTTCCTCTCAGGTTCACTGTAAAATGTGCAGATTTTTAATTATCCATATTAGTTTGTTCATAACCATTTTAGAGAACCCCCAGTAAATAACCTTTATTTTTGATTCCCATTTTTTACCATTCTGCAATTTCCCCATTGAGGGACTAATAAAGGTTTATCTTATCTTATTTGTTTTCCTTTATTTCATTAATGCCACAGATCTGTTTTTACAAGCCTATATTCTTGCATGTATGTAAAGTGTGGAATGCAATGAAAATGTGGATTTACTATAACTGATTTACAAGGACCACTAAGTAAAGCGTAAGTTAGGACTCATTAAAATTGATATGCCAAACGTGTGGAAAGAGGACTGGGAAGACAGTGAAGCAGGAAGACGTTATTACAAAATACAAAAGCATGTTGTTACTGGAAGACTGTGGAGAAGAGGCTGGAAGGAGGAGACTGTCATTACCCATTTAACGTTGGGGCATTGAAAGCTCAATTACACACTTCATAAAACAGGTAGACACCCAACATGGGTACGCGCACACTGTAATCAGTTACAATCAGTTGAACTTGTCTTATTGGAAAGGAAACTGGTGTCATCTCTGAAGGAAGCAAAATATGATCACGTTATTGTAGAAAGTATCCTTGGAAAGGCATCATTTGAAATATACTGACATTAAATTAACAACTTGAAGTAAACAGATTTCGTAGAGATACAATATATAACAATAGCGTGGCTTTTCAAATGCCAATAAATGCACAAAAAAAAAAAATAGAACCATGAGAGGGTAGATACCAAAACAGCTGAACAGTGTCAATTTCTTCATCTGTGTTGTGATGTTGTATGACATTAAACTTTCTATGCTTCGTTTTCTGAGGTTTGTAGGACTGCTACAGTATATTAGCATTAGCTCACTGCCTTAGTTTATTTTCCCCTCATTTATTACCAAATATCATTTCTTAGGTTAACATGGTTCTGCATGTGTTAAATACATTTGTTAGGTCTAATGCTCCCTGTAGTTCTCTGTTATGTGACTTCAATAGGCCAAAACCTCTAAGCAGAGATCAAGAGATGTAGTTTATTCAACATCTGTAAGGAGATCATTTTCTTTCTTTCTTTCTTTTGTATCGCACTGTGTTTATTGGAGGTACAGGGTATTTAAGAAATTCGTTTTTTTAATGCCATTGTGAACCTTTTTAGCTGTCACATTTTGTTTCTGGCCACCATTTTGTCCTCAGGTGGTGAGGACCCTGAAGTGTTGGGCTTTAATTGGTTGTAAGTCATCCGTGATTTTGGAATGTGTTTTGTCTCACACAGGTTGTGGATGTTTTCAGTAATGAACCTGAACCATGTGACACTTTTGTTGATCCCGGTTACTATTTGCAGGTTTAATGGATGCATAATTGCTTGCTTTATGAATAATCAGATCAGCATGAAAAGAGCAATGATGTTGCGGTGCTTTCAGAAGTCAAACAGCATGCTGGTTCTGATGAGACGGATCAGACCCAGTAATGTGGAAACCGGCGAGGGAGACATGAAAGCACGTCAGTTGTGTGTTTGCTCTCATCTGATTTGTGATCACACTGGGCGTTTTACCTCTGACCTGGAGTCTGTGGAGTCAGTGTTTGACATGTGTTACACACAAATGTATTTACATTTTTAAAAGTGACAATAAGAGGCTTCATTAGCCTGGGCTTTCAAGGCTAGAACCAGCCTCAAATATAAATATAATGTAAATATATTTTAATGCTATGGGAGACATGCTAGTAATATGTATGGAAATGTAAGGCATCTGTCAAAAATGGTTGGCTTACCATATTATAAGTATATCCCCAGCCATCAGTTAAGTCACACAAAGAGAGTCCTGATTCCGTGCACTCTTTTTTCCACACTGGAATAGAACAAATGTAACCTTTTTGTTTTGAAATGGATATCCATCAGGAGCCTGCTTCAAAACAACATGGAAAATGTTATTGATTGGATCAGATCTGTATTTTAAAATGCACAATTCAAACTGAGCTGAACAACCTAACAAAGAAATTGACAACACAAAGATCATTTTCTAATCACTACATTCTGAAAAGAAACTGGTTTTTGATGTTCTGTTGTTTTTGTCATTCCTGAATAGGAAACGAAATAAATAATACTTAATAATAAGTAATTAAATGTAATACTCAAAATGCTCTATAAATGTTTGAAGCCTCCAGACATATCAAACTTGATAAACTAGTGCCCCTGCACACGGGATAGTATCTTAGTGTATCATTTTCTCCAGTGGTTGTAGTTTGTGTTGCTGTTGGGTTGGATTGTATATTATTGTCAGTTGTTTCTGCTATTTTGTCCACTGGATGGAGAATTAACAGACTACCTCTCAATGGAAAACCATAGCAGAAAGAGTACTATTTAATTGTTTTTTTTTTAATTGATTGTATTCTAATGAGTCCAGCTTCTACAGCAGTTGAGAGTCAACACATCCTGGCAATAGATGCCAGACGTGGGCATAAAAGCAGTTTTGAGTATTTAGTGTGTAATGTCAGTTAAGTGCTAAGCGTTAGTTTTGAAATAAATGACCACAGGCAGTTCACTACAGGGGATGAGCTTTTGACAAAACTGGGAAAAATGTGTTAGTTTAGTTAAATAGGTTGTGTGAAATATAGTTATAATATATTTTGTGCTGCTGAAAAGCATGTTTTTTTTCAATCCATGTACGGGTGTTGGTGTGGTCCAAGCTCGTTATTTTATTAAGGCCACGGTTGCTGTTGCGGGGTTGCCCAGTGAAATGGTTAAGCCCTAGCTCTCTTTCTATGGTGCAGAATGGGTAGGCATTAATCTGGCCCAGCTGGACAGAGGGAAATTAATGATCATTTACACTGACGACATAATCAGGCTTCACGCTGTCCTCCGATACTAAATTGCTTCTTTTGTTCCACAAGATCTCCGTCTTTCTCTCTCCATCTCTCTCTGTCAGTGTCTTTCCTTTTCTACCTCGCTCTCAACTCCCTCTCTTTTTTTTTTTTTTTCTTCTTCTTCTTCCCAGGTCGTTCTCTGTTATCGGTCATTAAGTGCTATGTTTCCATGGAAACAGCCAGTTTGGCAGGAATTGGCATGCTGTAAAAGCATCCCTGTGATGCTCAATATGGAGAACTATCTTCCTTCCACTGAGAGCTTGTCCAGTTTAGCATGTTGTTGCAAAACCTGTTAGCGCTGCAAGTCGTGCTGCAGAGCCCCGGGCGTTTTAGAGAAAAAGGATGGAGCCGACGTCTCTCAGCAGCGGTAGATATGGAAGGTCGTTGAGGGCACACACCCCACCCACATAAAGGCACACCGAAGATGTCCCCTCCGTCCCTTATTTCTCGACCGGTCTGTGCGTAGCTGTTCCCTTACTGCTGTCACTTCTAAGAGTAGTGACCCTGTTGGCAGGTGACATGGGGGGTTGTCTGTGTGTAATTAGGCTGTTCTCTGTGTGTAATGACTTAGCATGGAGCTACTCTCTATCAGGCCCAGCAGACAGCCACTGTTCGTGTCAGACCGTGGGGAGGAGGGAGGAAGGGGTTCGGCCGTCACCAAGGGCAAGCCTATAGGACGTTTCGGCAGCCTCATCTCTCGGAGGGGAGGTTAAATTGAGTTCCTGAGTCAGTGAAAATCCCCCTATCGCTTATCAAAAGGCAAAAGGGTTAAATATTCAGTCTGGGAGGTTTGAAATGTAATCTGCACTGTGAGTTTAAATTGTCTTTGGATTCCTCCCTCTCTGCTCTGTTCTGCCTGTGGTAAGACAGAGATAAGTGGGACAGAACAAAATGGCTGTCATAGTGACTGTCACTCAGGTATGTGCTGGGCCTGCAGAGTCAGACATAATACTTAACTTGCCAAATAATGTTATATTTGATGCTTGTTAAAACAAATGTTATCTCTGATACGAATTTGGGAGCTACTTCAAAGCCAACATCTACAGACTGCGTGATTCTGCTTTATGAATGTGTTCAACCCAAAAACACACAAATCTCTTCAAGTTAATTGGTTTAGCTTTAGCCAACCACAACTTTTTCTTAAAACAAGAAACTACATCAAAATGATGAGATACTTCCATTTGATCCTGGCAAAGTTTCCTTTGTTTCTGGAATTTTCTAAAAACAAATATCACTCTTTTGAAACAAGTTAAATGTGCCAGATTGCCGCTAGAATTAGGCAGTTGTCTTTCAGGTGGTCTGTTATTGGTAAGGTTGGTGGTCCGATTCCCAAGATCATGTCTTTGAGCAAGACACTGAAACACAAATTGCTCCTGATACTTGTGTATTTCAGGTAGAAAACCATGTAATTTCTACGACAAAAGCGTCTGCCAAATGTAATTTACAAAGATGAAAATGACACTGATTCTAGCAAAATCTTGACCGAGTTCATTTTGATTGACGGGGGATTAAGGCGGGGACGTTTTTTGGCACTGAGCTGTGTTAAACAAAGTCTGTATGTTTGGATAATGAGCAAAGTATTCCACTGCTGTGCATCCATAGCACGCTGTTTTCACCCATTTGAATTATATAATAATACCTCATTGACCTCTGCTGCTCTAATACCTCTATGAAGTCTCTTCTCCAAATTATAGCTGATCCACGCTCAGCAGTCTCTGGCTCTGCGAGTTGCTTTCTTTCAGCTCATTATCCATTTCATATTTACTGATGTTTTACAAGAGGGAACTTAGCAGCAGAGATTTAAGATGACTCGTCTTATTTACAGAGTTTACAGGAGCAGTACGGCTGCCAGAGAAGCAGTACTCTTTAAATTATATTCAACACAGTGAAAAACGGAAAGACAAAAATAGTTTAGGGTCTAAACCTAGTTGCTAGAGCTTGGCAGACATGGTCAGAGATGTGTGGAGCAGCAGTATGTGCAGTGTGGGAAAGATGATGAGAGGATATGAGCTGCAGAAGAGGACAGACAGACAGATGGCGTGGAAGAGCAGCGGCGCCTATACTTCCTGGCACGGAGGACCTAGGACCAACATTATGAGAGCGGTGAGCTGCAAACCAAAAATAATGCAATTGGACATTGATTATTTAAAAACATAATGAACCGAAAACACTGTCTTAGCTTTAATGTTATCAAGAGGCCGTGCAAAATGTGTTTAAAAGAGTAGGCTCTGTAAAACATCTGGAGGACAACAGGATGAGACGGTGTTTAGCTAGCCATTTGCTATCAACAGACTGAAACAAGCCAAACTCACAGTTAGACTGATGGACAGGTGCCAGGCTTCATCAGTGGTGTGGAAGTGGCGCAGTAATTAGTCAAATGAGGAGGAAGCGGAGGAGACGCTACAGAGAGAAGCCTCCTGGGGCCCTGTCTCCTCAGTAGGAGGACCTCCACGGCCCACTCTAATGCACACAGACAAACACAACCATGCAAACACAAACTCACACAGATACCAAAACATAATGTGCACAGTTTTACACATTAGCAGTCTTTTTAGATATAGAAAAAGGAGCACACATGCCCCAAGAAATAGTCTACATGCCCACAAACACGCACACTCATCATGTGTTATTTTGCTACTGCTGTGACTTAATACGAGGGGATGGGAGATAAAATGTGGATGATTGTGTGTTTGATATACAGCAGCCCCTGACATAACTGTGACAATATGCAAGCAGTTTTAAAGCTAGAAAAATTATTGCATAGGGGGTGGGGGTGGGGAGGGGGTTAAGAAAGTCAAGAAAATAAGAGAAATAGCAGTGGGAAGAATTATAGGGAGGATATTTTTGCGGCTGTCTATTTGAGAAAACCTAGTGGATGGGAAAAACAATTCCCTACCATCAGCAAGTTAATAAAACGGCTGCAGTTTATCTCTGTCTAAAAGACAAATACCCTGACTGAGGATGGAAGGGAGGAGAGGAGCAGGGGGGAGGCTGCCCCACATTTCCCTTCGTCCTTCCCAGCTCCAACAAGTCACTTACTATGAATACTCCTGTCTGATAGTTGCCAACTGTCTGGCTGTTTTTTTTGGCTTTTCTTAAGTCCTGTTGAATCCTGAAATCACACATCACTTCTGCATGACCCTTTGGTTCTGCTGACAGGGCTAATTAATGGATAGATAAAAAAATAACTGGTTAAAAGATGGCTGTGGGCTCCATCTGTCCAGCTGGTCTTGTTTGCCCATTGGTTTGTGCCGTCTGTGGCTTGGCATAGTGAATATCCCCTCTCACATTGTCGTACTGGCATGCTTTATCTAGTGTTTGAGTCAGATCCCTTTTTTTTTTTTTATCTGCTCGTTCGGAAGCAGAAATTAATCAATTATAATGTCAGACGCCGTGTTCAAGGTCAGTTTTACTAAGGATCTTGATTGTGTCATGGTCAGTTAAGCTGGACTACAGTGGTGAATCAGTTATGGCTCTGTAATTCGTATCTCCAAGCCATGGCAATCACTAAAACTAGAATTACAAGCATTTCCAACGGCCTCTAGATCTTGTATAATGTGACACAAGTGAGCTCTGGACGAAGACGATAATCGCATCACTAAGGATGTTGATAAGATGCAGTGAAGCAGTGAAGACCGCAAGTTTAAATACACTGATTACATTTGAATAAGACCATACCAGTACCTGCAGGTGAATATGCTATTTCAGCTTGGAGACAAGGCTGAGTGTATGCAAAGTCCTGTCTCTGTGGAGTGTTTGTTCACATGTGTGGTTGCGGTTGTGTGCGCGTCAATAATAATGTTATTCTTTGTTCAGACCTGTTTTGTATCACCAGTTGACAATCCCTCTGATAATGTTACATAAGCCAACCCACTCTACCCCCCACCACCCCCTCCATGTCATCTTTTTGTTTCTTTCTGTCTCTAATCTCAAACTCTCCCCAAGGGGTGTATGTAAATATTTAGCCCAGCTTTTGTTTTTTTTACTACGATGAGTGCCCGGATGCGGCTAGCTCCGAGTTACTTTGTGTTGCTTCTGAGACTGTGTTTAAATCATGTCTGTTTTAACACTGCTTTTCTATTAGGATTTGGTTATTTCCACATCGTTCATCTACATATAAATATGTGGGTGCAAAAGCTATTTATCCAAAGCTTTCACAATAAACAGGATGTACTAGTTGGTTTAGCTGACATGATTGTGTGTGTGAGTTAGCAATTAGCATTGAGCCCTGCCCCCCATAGTTACTGTTGCATGTCAAACTTTCCATTGTGGACCTGCATATACTGTTTGCGGTTGACACTGATAAGGGTGGCAGATTTATCTCTCAAAATTTGGACCCTTGATTTCAGACAGAAATAGACAAAAGCAGGCATCTCACTTTTAGCTGGCGACCATCAATTTTTGCCGCCTGAAAGAACAACATTGGCAAATTTTTGCACCTGTAGCTAGGTTGCTAATAAAGCTAATGTCGGTGTAATAAGTTGGTTGAAAACGCCATCTCCGGCTGACGGCTACATAGTGTACGTGACATTAATACTAAAACGTTGATGCTAAAGCTGCATGTTCCAGACAAACATGTGCATCCTCACCAGTTAATGATGCACTTAAAAGACAAAAGAAATACAAGAACAGCAGTGTTTTTGTATTGCAGTGTAGCTCTAATTAGTCCTAGTATAAAAGTTGTGATATGAATAAATTTAAGATCAGCTTGTAATTGAATTAAAACATAACTCTTTAATTAGACAGGCTTGTTTGTATTTTCAAACTGCATTTTTTCACTTTTTAAAGAGAAAAAGCTTTTAGGATGAGGACTAACCGATCACACTATTTCTCTGGTAACTATAGCTGGCTATAGTTGCAGAAGTGTATAAACTTTTCCAAGTCTGGTAAGGAACAGCACAGAGCTGCTAATATTAGCCTAATCCTGAAAGCATCCAGGACCTGAGTTCTGCTACTACACAGTAAAGAAATACTGCACAGTAGATGTGCTAGTCACGAGCAGGGCTTTTTTTTACATTACCTGTAACCCAAACAAACTTGTTGTAACCTAGTTTGTTAGTGATGTGCTCCTTAGCCTTGGAAGTAATGCTATGTTACGAGTGTAGGTAGTAAGCCAGTTAGCCAGACATGGGAACCATTGCAGCTCATGTTAGAGCACATAAACACATTGTCTAATCCATTCCTCTCAGTTTTGCTCCTGCGTTTTTTGGGTTTCTGAGTATTGAGAGCCCCCAGCAACGACGTGGAGAAATCCAGAGCTGGACAGATTTGCAGTGCCTAGTTATGGTTGCTAAGCTATTGTTGGGCAATCACTTGGTAGACTATTTTCTTCTGTTGGTATGACGCAGTGCCAAGCCCTGGTAGATAGTCAGAAGGAGTCTATGCCATCAAAGCAGGTGGCAGCTCTATACATATTGTCCATTGCTGACACACTCATTTTTCTCTTTTTCTCCTCTGTTGGAACAGAAATCCTCCCTTAGACACTAACTTTACAAAAGCAGTCAATGTTGCTGCTTTTTCTGCATCTGACTGGACTCCTCTGGAGGCTTCCAGTCCTATTGAGCTACGAGAGGCTGCTGCTGTGTTGTGTCTTATCGAGCTCCTCTGAGGGGCTGCTGCTCCCTATGTGTTCTCTCATATTGAACCCTTTCTGGGGCCCATGGAAGCTGGGTCCCACTAATATTCCTTAATGATGCGGCATCTGTCTCTGTCAACCTCGACTCTGCAGCAGCCAGACGCGGCCTATTGTGGTCGACTTCACAGCGAGATAAGCAGTCCTCTCTCTTAGACACAGACGAAGGGACAATAACATCAACACTACCACTAAACTTCAGTGCCACCAGCTCACATAGCGAAAAAGTCAACAAATGTCTTCATACAAAGTGGCAGAAGCAGAATCTTTTTCATTTGTTATCATTTTTACTGTTTTGACTTTCCTCCGCTGATCCGCGTTGATGACAGGAGGAACATTTAGAAAGATCCCAGGGTTGTGAGATATCATGAGTTGTTTTAGAAACTTTACTCAGCATTAACAGATTTTTTTTGCTAAAATGCTGAAGTTGAGGAGTGCGTGGATTGACTTGCAAAACAGTTGTTGTCTTTGATGAGTGTTGGGAGGCAGCTGAATCTGCATACCACTTTTTAACAGTGATTTTCTGGAGTCTCGCCACCCTCTGTCTCCCCATCTGTGTGTTTACAGTGACACTCAGAGCTTGGCACACTGGAACCAGTCATCATGGCTAATGATGAGTGCGTGTATGTGTGACATGTATGGGCTGTACAGAGGGCGTGAAAGTGAATTTGTACACGTGTACATTTGCATGTCTCACTGTGCGTGTGTGTGTGAGTGATATTCAGTGTGTACTTGACAGCCCTGACTGCCAGAGAAAACATATTGGTGGCGATTGGCATAGTTACTTCTTGTATCCTGTGTGAGCGTTAGCGGCAGAAGGTTTCGATTGGCCGTCAGTGGCTCTCTGCAGAGCCACCTCTCCTCTTTTCCTGTGAGAATGACAGGCCTACACAGAAAGCTGTCCAGGCGTCACAGCCTCGAGCCAACAGCATAACTGACTAATGCTGCTTATTTGCTCCACAGCCTTTTCAATCCATGAATTATCATTCCTCTTTACAACAATGTCTGTATGTCTGTGTAATGTAAATGGTACTTGCCCGTCATCTTTTAGGTGGAAAAAACATCAATCATCAACATAGTTTCAATTAAAAAGATGAATAAATTAGTGCGTATTGTGTGCCCATATTGTTGGCATGTATGCTGCAAAGTCGGCACGATATACTGTGGTGGAGAGTAACTTTGTACATTTACTCAAGTGCAGCAATCTTGAGGTGCAGTACTTTAGTATTTCCATTTAATGCCACTTTATACTTCTGCTCCACCAAATTTCAAAGGTATTTCTTTGTATTTCTCCTTTCTGTTTCTTCCATCTCTTACTATGTATTTTTCTGACTTTGTGTAGATTGCAGCAGACTAAAGCAAGTCAAATAAATAAAAAAAGTTAAATCTACTACTTATCTCCAATGATACTAAGATGTAATCGATGGAGTAGTAGGTTTGCTGCACTGTACACCAAACCACCCGGTAGTTGGATATACAGTAATACCGAATGTAGATTTACAATAACAGCAAGATTTTACAGAGCTCTGTTGTTCCTGCTGTTTGTTTTTTATAAGTACCCACGAGTGGTTTGCCTCACACTGCATATGATTATCAGAAAACCAGTCACAGTGCTTGGTTTTTCTCCTGTACCTGCCCCATTACTTGTGAGTGAGTCAAACTCTAAAGCCCTCAAATATAATTTCAGGCGGTCTGATGTGCTCATGGCCCTTGAGCAATGATGGTCACTCATCTCCAACCTCTAGCTAAAGGGGATTTAAAGCTCCTCAGGCCAGCATTACCATGTGCTGTCGATCTGCACCCAGTGTTCCTCCAACCTGATGCTGATTGGCCTCCTGCTTCTATCTGGGCCGCTGTGTGGTTGACAGCACAGCACAATATTTTCTCTGAGAATGGACAAGGACCTCATCTGCCCATTACAGGAGCTTGTAATGGCCACCCTGTCAGATAGAGGAGCACCCCACAGTACTATCCATCTTTCTCTTTATTTTATTTTTGTATTAGTCTATGTAGAGTGATAAAAAGAATAAAACAGAATTTCCTCAGGCTAACATCCATAGTATTTCACATACTAAATGGCAGACACACTGATAACAGTGGTGTTTATGTGGCAGCACATGATATACAATAGACATAGGTCACTGGAGAGGGGGGCAAACTATGTGGGAGGATACAGTACACTGGTATCGTGCCCCTTTACACCACAAGCCAGCTCAGGTGGATGATGCTGGTCCATAATCATATGACAAAATTATTATAACTATCAACGCTTGTCTTTATCAATGTGTTACAATATGTTGTTAATTATTTAAAATCACAATCTGTCAGAGAAGCTATTCTTTCTTTTTTAAGTTACAAATATCTTCAAATTCCACATTCAAGATAATATGAAAATATGAAACACATTATGTCAAATGTTGGCACAACGTTTTATCGAGAGATAATTAATCGTAATATTGAATTATTGTCCAGCCCTGTGAGGGTTTATTTTCTGTCATGTGAGGCAGAATCCATCGTCAATGGAGAATAAACTGTAATCTGTAGTTTTTGCCTGGACCCACTATTGATATTGTATGAGTCAGTTTAATAATAGCTCTGCTTTTATTTGAGACCTAAGTGCTGGTTTGCATTTACCAACTGAACGTGTGTTGCCGCAGCACATTTTCATACATTTTCCACCACAATGACAGCAGTTGACTTAATTTCTCAATGGTTTGCTGGCTTTATGCTTTGAGGAGGTAATTATGCAGTGCATTTCCCAATGAGGCTGTTTGATGATTGCACTAGTATAGACTGCACAATTATGCAGTATATTATAATCATTTAAAATCCCTAAATATAGAAGGAAAGTGCAGGACAAAGAATGGAAGTTGCATTAGGATGTTTTTTCCCTGAAAAATACTCCCTCAACTCCTTTTTCTTTTTTTTCTTCTTTTTTTTGAAAACGTTTACAAAAACTAAAAGTGGACCTTACTGCCTATTATAACAAATAAAAAACATTTTGGAACCCCCGCAAGCAATTTGAGTCTCACTGATCTCTGTCTTTGTCTTTTGTGTTTTGTTTCTAAGCTCAGAGTAGAGAAGGTCTGCCTGTAATGTCCCAGAGACTGCCATGAATCTTCCAGAGAGAGGCGGACCCAGAGAGCACTACCGCACATTAAGGGAATGAATATTGATTTAAAAACAAAATTGACATGGTTTTTAAATCGACTTGAAAAATGCATTTCTCAAAAGAGTCAGGGGTTTGTAGTCTGTCAATGGAGCGGAGAAACCGTCGCTCTTGTTTTATGGTTTAATAAGATTCCATTAATGGCTTCTTCCACCTTGACAAAAAGCTCTCTGATATGGTGTGTGTCACTGTGTGTGTGTGTGTGTACGCAAATGTATGGGTATGTTCGTGTGTTAATACTCACGTGATTATTGGTCTCAGGTCTGAGGACTGCCTCATTCAGAAGTGAGGTCTAATGTCTAACTCCTTTTGTGTGTGAGTGTGTGTGCTTGCATGGATGGTTGAATTGCAGACTAATGACTTTTTTAGGATGAGCAGCTGAAGCACAAAATGAAAGAAACATAACTAAAAGAATTGAACCACCTGTTTCACTCATCAAAACACATTTAAAAAGATTTTTTGTGTGTGTGTCGCATTATGATGGAGTAGGCAGATTTAACCTTCGCATTTCACTTTGAGAAGTAGTTCCGTTTAAAGTGCTGTTTGAAACTAAGCAGGATCCCTAAAACCTCAGAGGGCGGCCAAAATAAGACACCAGGCAATCGCGACAGAGTGCTTGGTTGGCACGGTCCGAGCTGCTGGGGCCAGGTTTTCCCGCTCAGTGGGCCCGTGGCAGGAAACTGCCTCTGGCTGCCTGCCCAGTCTTCAGCTCGACAGAGACGGATCATATGGACGCCAGTGTTTTCCTTTCCTAATTGCTGCACATCAACACATCAATCCCACACACGTAGTATTTCATAAAAGAGCAAGAGATCCTTACTTTGGCAATTTTCAAAGAAATACGAGTGATTGTTTTGTAAACATTTAATCACCAGACTTCAGAATCAGGCAAAGTGCTGATTTCAATCATGTCAGATCTAACTGATGTGTGTGTGCGGATCACCAGTTGCATCTCAAACACCCTGGAAAGTCACTGAAAGACAAAGCCACAATAGCCTAGTTTAATTGATTCATAACCTTAATCACATGATAAATACAAACAATGCTCATTGTCTACAGATTCAACTGATCAGCCCACAAATAACAGGGATCCTATCTTGTACAGGCTCAGCCTGTTTTCAGGTGTTTTTTTCTCCCCTATCTTATTCTTTTTTCAGTGCCTAATAATATACAGACACATGCAGGTAATTTAATTTAATTGGTCTTAAGTTTTTGTAGGATAAGGTGTGTCTGAGTGACATCCAATGTGTTGAGGTCAGTCTATGATGTGTGGTGTGTGGTGTGTGGTGCTGGTACTTTCTTGTCAAAATGTGTGTTCACATTATAAGTAAAATCTGATAAAATCATAAAATAAGTATAGTGTGTCCCCAGCTTTACAGGTTGTTTATATACACATAAGAAAGCATTGTTTCCTCAGATGGATTTTGTCTCAAAAAGAACAAGGAATGCAGATAGCTAAGCTTTCGTTTATCTCACTGCAAACTCTGTCCTTCTTGAGCTAGTGGTGTTCTCTGGTACTGGAATGAAAGTCATTCTTTTGCACTTCAGCACTCTTCCAATTGCCCATAGCCATGGCATGTGTATGAGACAGACAAAACGAACCACTGCTTCTCAAAATGTCAACAAAAACTGTATATTCCAAATATATGACATAATCCCAATATTAGGAAATTAAAATATTATAGAGTATGTTCAAGACCTGCTGGAATGAAAAGTGCTTGAGATAACTTCTGTTATGATTTGGTGCTATATAAATAACATTGAATTTAACTGACATGTCATGCACACTAATGAAAAGCTTATGGTTGTTAAATCAGTAAAAGAAGCTTTCTGTATTTGATATGGTTGACCATTATGCCTTTTTCCTGGAGACATTTTAAAGCCTTGCTCACAAAATTATGATTGTATCAGTTCTCTGGTCATTTTTTCATTACAAAGAGTTATTTTCGGTGTGTTGGCGTGCTGCAAGGCTCAGTAAGCATCATGAGTAAGCTTGATATTAGTTTTCACTGCCGTGCAGATGACGCACGGTTTTACATCTGTGTTTTGCCAGATAATGTTGGACTAGACTCCTTCATTAACGAAATCTGTGTTCATTAATCTACTCTGTGGTTGTTATATTACTCAGGCCTGAAAATAGCAAAAGAGATAAATAGATTTTAATACTCACAAGTTTTGAACCACCCATAAGGACGTAACAAAAACCATTTGTCCCCC
This sequence comes from Nannoperca australis, assembly GCA_036023655.1. Lineage (NCBI taxonomy): Eukaryota > Metazoa > Chordata > Actinopteri > Centrarchiformes > Percichthyidae > Nannoperca > Nannoperca australis. Next base: position 9,867 of record JAVQJD010073015.1, on the reverse strand, counting down.
TGAGAAACTTTCTAAAATTCAGTGTGTTTGATTGCCAGATGTACGCTGAAAAACCAGCGTACTTTCATCAACTAACTGCTGTCAATTAAATCACCAACCTCAGGCCTTCTTGAGAAAACAACCGGAACCTGAAATCAACTTCAGGTCCTTAGTTAAACCTCAGAAACTGCTTACAACAAGTTCTCGTAAAGTGCATTGCATTATATAATCATGTATGAAAGGTTTAATATTTACTTAGTTAGTTCAATGATTGATTGAAGAAGTGAGTTTATCAGAATCAGCTTTTCTGGTCAAGTATGTATACACATACAAGGAATTTGACATTTGACACACAAATAGACATACACACAGCTATAAACAAGGACAACAAGCTTGACAAGGTAAACAAACATTAAACTACTATGTACATATATAAATATAAACGTGTATGTACCTCAAACAAAAAATAAAAAACTCAAACTAAGGGCAATTAACTAAATGCAGCATTTTGGCCTTGCATGTGAGATTTAAAAAGACCCTAATTGCTTTAAAATATTCAGCAGCAACAGGCTTTTCCTGGGCTTTCTTCAGAAGAACTAGACAAAATGGTTTTATGGCGTGAAAGTGGGTCTTGCAGTGTCTTAGGGCAGCAGGATAAGTGGTAATCCCTCGGGTGGTGCTCTGTTGTAGACTAAAGATCCTATAGAGAGCCTGGGTTGCTGAGTCAGCCTTCAAAATTCTTCTAGGGGGAGCAGACTAATCTCCCAAGTACCTTCCTCTGTCAGCAGTCCAAGCATCTGTCGTTCTGCCTCTGGATGCCCCTCCTTTCTGAACATCCCAGTCCCTTGTGGCATCGCAAACCCATTTCTCTTACTAGTTTTTCTGGTTTTTTTTTGGTTTGCAAAGTCTGTGTCTGTTTAATGGGTCTTACCGGTTTTCATACTGGTAATGCCCCAGAAAGAGTGCTTGATATGTGAAAACGTAATTAGTTGATGTAATACCTACTTGCACTTTAACTAGGGGATTATAGGCCTTCATAGGTTGCAAATATTTTATGGTCCTCGTTCAGGATAGTCTTCGGTAACCCACTGGATGAAGCTACAAATATGTTACCAAGCTGTAAATAAGGCTGCTTGTTTTACTTCCAAAGGAGTTAACATTGTGGAGATGCAAGGTGTTCACACAGCAGTGAGGATCTGCTGGAATTTGCGTTTATTTAATTTGATCCAGACTGCCAGACTGCAGCTGGCTAGCTAAGTGCTTTGCCATTAGGGCTCTGTTCTGTGTTTAATTCTGCTACAGTGCTGAGGCTTGTGGGTATAATGGCAGGCTGCTTACTGCCTGTTCTACAGTAAATGTTTACTATCTTGTGTGCTACCTTGAGAATAAGTAAACAGCTCCTCTGTGATCTTCTTAATTAAGCTAATGGCTCCGGTTAGCTGACCTTTGATTCCCTGTGTTATTCATCTGCAGATTTATAGTGAGAAGAAGAGCCAGTTTGAAATCAAGAGAAACAACCCCAAGGACTTGGTGGAGCGAGTGGCACGGGACATCTCCAAGCTGCTCAACAGTAAGAGGAAAGCCCTGGAGGTAAGAGCACAATGCTCCACATATTGTACAAACTCACACTGCACCCAAATAGCACACTATACATGGTGTCTCATTTGACTTTCCCGGAAAGTCAAGATGTTTATACAAATACATACATATTACAAGATCTATCAAACACAACGCCTGAAAATGGAATACTTAAACCAATACCTCTGCCATTCAATTCTCTGAGCTCTGAGTTGATGCTGATCAGCTTCGCAAAAAATATTTTCAAGACTCGTGAGAAGAATCTTCTGTTTACGGTCCAGTCAGCCAATCAGCTGAGACGTCATATACTACAGAGGACATTCATCTGTAGTGGGTGAGACCATAAATGATCTAAATAATGCCAAACAACTGGCAGGAAACAGCACACGCTGCAATCATCAAATAGTTTTTATTTTGCAGTCCTCCTGTCTTTCTCTGCTAAGTGTTCTTCTTTTCTATGTTTACAACCATTTGGGTGATGGAAGGAGATCAACTTTATTTCTTCTATTCTTCTACGCTTGTAGAAAGCAGTATAATTCTCTTTATAGTTGGAATACAATTTTAAGCTGATTATATGAAGGTAAAATGAAGGTAATCATCTTTATAGTTTTTCTTTGCTTAGCAATAGTTTTGAGGATTTTTTTGCTGTTTAATATTGGAGGCGTATATTCTGAAGGATAGTTTGTGTGGCACATGAGAAGAAGGGTTATTTCAGAGGTTATCATTTCAGTGTCCTGCATTTGGGAATGTAATTATTACCACTGTTATGCTCAGACATTCCTGATTAGTTAAAAATGTGTTTCGCTCTCACAGTGGGAAACCTCTAACCCCTCGGAGAACAAAAAGTGGGGGGGTTACAAAAGCAGAAAAGATGAGTGACAAGAAGGCAAATGAGAAAAGTATACACAATCAATTTTTCTTTTTTAAAAACCAAGGATAAAGTAAAATAGTATTTGTTTTAACCCTGAACATTTGGATTTTAAAATCAAAATATTGTCCCCTGTTTAGTCTGCACAAAAAAATTCAAATCATTTTCACACTTAAAATTACAGGACGTCTTGAGAGCATATAATTCCCAAATTACCTGATTAGTATTTGTATTTATTGCTATTTAAAGCTAAATTTCTTCATGTTTCCACAGTGGTGGCGAGGCGCTCCTTCTAATCAGTTTGGTGATTCTCATTATCTCCACCCACATATACTCATACAGCTGCAGACACATCTACAAACATAAATGGATTAATTTTTTTAAATCACTGTAATCATTTTTATCAGGTGCATGAGTCACACACATGACCACTGAAATTGTTAAGGCTGTGATGTGCTTTTAAGACATATGTCATTCAAACTTTACCCTGCATTTAGATATTTTCCATTTCACATATTAGAAAAGCTATACATTCATGTCATACAATTCGTAGACGTACACTTCCGAACACTGAACCTTCGTTTTATGTGTGTAACTTGTTCAGTGTGTGTTGAGTATGTGCACGATGTAATTTACATTTCATCCACATCACACCTTATTTAAGGATGGGGAGATTGAGGGACTGTCGACTTTCCTTCCCTCTGTTTCGGCCCAAATATTGTCACCCACTCATTTTTCAACACAGTTGAAGCCTTACGAAGGGGCAGAAGTGTATATCTTTTAAGAGAATGAAGTCTTGTGGCATGAGGTACATTCATGCCAAGGTGCAGAAGTCTCTCAAGGCCACGGTTAATTCTACAGCTTGGATCCTAAAAGGGAAGAAGGCGTTACTGTACGTCTCCCGTGGTCATGTGTAGGATTGGATTTGCAATGGCGATGACTCTCCACCCCAGTTTTTTGGAAAGAGGGAGGCAGTACTGTACCCCCACCTTCAAGCCCTTCACCTCCCTAAACATGCGCTCGCGCGCACACACACACACACACACCCCACAGCCTCACCACCCTAACCTCCACAGGCCACACTGTCACCTCACATCCTGTCTGGGAGATTCACTCAGAAGGGAGGAAAAAAGAGAAGGGCTGGAATGAGAATGTCTCCCTGGGGCGTGGAAAAATCAAGAAAATGATGTTCAGAAATTCATAGATTTAAAAATGAGCAGCAAGCGGGAGGGGAGGAGAGAGGGAGCAGAAGGGGTGGTGGGTGGGTGAGGGGGGAGGGGGGGTAGGTGGAGGGAGAAAAAGAGTTTGGGGGGAAAAAATCAAAAGAAGAAAGCAGACAGGAGAGAGGACAAGAGAGTAAGAGTTATAAAATTGCAAAAAGAAATGAGAAATGCAAAGAAATAGGGAGTCATTATGTCATTATAGAATACAAACCTTAACAAAAAGTTTGCAACAAGTTAATATGTTTAATTTAAGCAGGTTATGATTTTTTTTCACTAAAACTAAAAATTCAAGACTGTAACTGAATAAATTCATGCTGACTTATTATTCATACAGGGAGAAAAGTGAAAGCCATGTCTTAATGCAGTCTGCAGATAAGAAGGTCTCAAACTCCGCTCAGCACAGTATTGACAGCGTTTTATATTCCAGCCTGTTTCTACCCCCTGTAATGGTTATTTAGTCCCAAATATTCCCTGCCACACATTTAAAAAAAAGTGGAAGGGCGTGTGTGTGTGTGTGTGTGTGTGTGTGTGTGTGTGTGTGTGTGTGTGTGTGTGTGTGTGTGTGTATGCTGTCACAGGCATGTGCGTATGAATGCAAAAATAAATTATTCTTCTGCAACCTATTTAAATACTGCTTGGGGTGATCCGTTGTAATTCATGTTTTTATTACTAATGAGAAAATACACATTGACTCTAAATACTCAGTTATTGATATAAAGTGCGGAGAGAAGCATTTCTTAGTGCGCTGGATTTAGTTGCTTTAGACTTAATTCCTAAATTAGCAACACATTTGCACTGTCAATCAAAGCCAGGCACAGCCGAGCTGTCAGTCAGGCGGCTGTTGGGATATTCCAGCCTCAGGGAGGGGAGATGAGGCCACGAGCTACAGACAGAGATCATGTTACATTCCCATCAGCTGCTGCTGCACAGCAAAACTACCATTGTCAAAGCTCTTAAGTTATGATTTCACAGAGGGGACTGGTGGAATAGAGAGGGGACTAAGGTTGATCTAATCCAATTACACAGATCTCAATACTATCCCAATACCACTTACAGGCTGAAGCATGGCTGCCTCTGGGCTGCTTGCCGCCTGATGGATAAACACCCAGCACACGACTGGGTTGGTTATTGAGATGATTGCAGGGTTAAACCATGAGGATTAGGCTGGAAGGTGAAGTGAAGATGCCTGGTTGAATATTCTTAAAAAATACAGAAATGGACATGTACTGACAAGCAGCACAAGTTAGTGAGGAAACCTTAGCAGCATGCATACATATACAATAGAATACAACTCTGTTTACACTGAGGCCTTGTAGTTAAACAAGAGTGCATGCTGAGATCTTCTGGTTCACTCCAGCTTTACTGGAAAAAACGATATGTTGGACAGCGACAGCAGATGTGCAGAGAAATATCTTTAGAAGTGAAACTGAAGTGTAGTGTAGACACACCTGGGATGTTCACACCTCAGGTGTATCTGTGCCCGTCCCAGAAGCTTAGCTGATGTCTTGTTAAAATATACGGTACAGTTGCAGCATCCAAACATGTATATGCTGTAATATTTTCTGTCTTGAAACAATATAGATAAATGCATTTTCCAACATAACTTAACATCAACCTCATTTTCTCTGTCTCTCATCTGTTGGTCCGTTGCTTTAACAACAACAGTTAAGACATACTTTAAGCAGTTTGATCCTTTAACTTTATGTATCACCATATTGATCATTCATTTCATAAGTATATGCAACATCCCAAAAAAGAAATATATATATTCAAATTAATTCTGGACTTTGGAAATGTTTTTAAACACCCCAAAATCAGTAAAATAAAAAAGTTGCTGGCGGACGGATTTTTAAAACCTTTATACAGAACCAGGCTGTTTCCGGTCTTTATGCTAAGTGAAGTGGCTGCTGGCTGGCTCTATATTGAACGTACAGATATCAGATCTTTTCATTAAACTCTTGGTGACAAAGTGAATAAACGTATGTCCCAAAATATAGATCTATTTCTTTAACTCAAGGTCTGCATTTCAACCACATCTCACATTCTTCTTCAGCAGATTAAGTTTGCTTAGTTACCATGGAGAAACTTAACTTAACTATCAAACACTAGTAAGTGGACCTTGAGTTAAGATTGGTCAGATTTGTCAAATTCAAAACTAATTGTGGGAACTTCTTTCTAGTTCGGAACTTCAGAATAATGTAAGTGTTATGTTAAATCATGTGTCAGAAATGTATTTAAGTCAAAAGGCTCATTTTTCCAAAGTAAACTGAGCTTCCTCTTTAGTTACAGTAAACAAACATGGGTTGATTAAATGCTGTTTTAAAGCAAGAAAGTTTTAAAACTACAAATGGGACATGACAAGTGGGCCTGCTTGATTGGAGAAGAATAGAAAGTAAATCGAAGTAAATGGTGGACGGTGGGCGGGGTTCTCTCTTGGGAATGACGAAGATGTTCTGTGACTTTGCAGTCATGCTGATAGTGATTGTGAGAGATTGAAGAAGAGCTCGGACCGAACACTGTGCAGGGACAGCAAAAGTGTGCTTGACAGAATTAATCAGTCAGACTGCATGGGCCTCCGTCTCCTCCTGACCGTGGAAACCAAGATGACACAGCCGGGTCAGGGATGGGGAGGGACGGGCCGCTCTGAGTCATCTGTCATCACATTACATCCATTAATAATTCACTGAGACACAGACTCTCGCGCATGGCACGCACAGCCAACGTGAATGCTGAAAGGAGTGTGAGCATTGGACGTGTTGGCACAGGTGTGAACATTTGGATCTACTCACCTGTGAACTTTGCAACATGATCACACTGAGCTCACCTGAAGAATACTGACATTTCTACATTGCTTAGAAATGACATCTGAAATACCCACTAGTATTTCCACTGAAGAAACTGAGGGAATTAGAGCTGACATTGAACAGTTACCGAACTGCAAAATGGTAGCGGCGGGCTGTCGATCATACGCGTACTTTGCTTTCTAATGGCCTTGTTTACAAGTCACTCATTCTGACATCTTTGTATATTTCTCTATGACAGAGAACACATCAAAATAATAATTTTTTAGAAAGAAAACATCAATGTTAATGTATTTTTGTAACTCAACAGCCATCAGTGTATTCTGAATGAACACCGCAGAGCTGTACCAGCTCCATGAGTGATCTCACAGCATATCCAACCCTCATGACGTAACTTCTTTTTGAGTTCACTCATTGCTTCCACTCTGGAAATGTAGCTTTGAAGAAGTGGGGTGAAAACGCACACTCGGAGGTGAAGCTGCTCACACTCTTTTTGCTCCGATGCATATGTATTAGGAATAAGACCTATGTTCCAAAAAAACTCTCTCTGTGAAATGCAGCTTTGATCATTTGGTAGTTGTAAAATTAATGAAAAGGCAGTACCTTTTAACTTGTTCATTTTAATGATACGTCATACTTCATACACTTTGTTAATGGTGGGCCAGAAAACAACAAGAAATCAACAGTTTAATTATTGTTATTGCTCCAACACTGGGAGCATACCCACCTCCTTGGAGTGTGTGGTTGATGACTTCGGTCGTCATCCCAGCGAGATCTCAGACGCCTCAGTGACTGGCTTTAATTGAACAGGCATCCGGCACAAATAACCAATTTATAACAGCTAAATTTAGCCCTCAGTCTTTTAAAGGGCCACCAGCCCTAAAAATGAGGCTCCCGCTATCACACCACTAAGAAGCTGTTGTGAGTAGTGAGGGCTGTCACTCGGATCTGGATTGGCCCTCAGTGGTAGAGTGTACTAGAGCTGGAGGATTAGTAAAGTGAAGCTCTGTCTTTTTCTAATGTGTGCCTGGTTACTGATTTTAACACGGCCGCCAGTGATTCTTTTCAATCAGCCAGCTAGTGTTGTGCTGTGTTGTATGTTGCCTGCTGTGCCATAAAATTGGCATCCTTTTAAGAGATCTTTAAAAATATTGCCAAGCTTTCTAAATCACTTGAAACACTTGAATTCTAAGTTTCTGTCGTTCCCAACTGCAGCAGTACGACAGCAGCTGGTGTGCCCACAATGAATTACACCACCAGCAGCAAGCGATTATGTCCCTCCTGTTGGCGTGAAGCGATGACAAATGAAGGAGTTGTCTCTCACTTTCAGAGGGAGCGCGATTTCCCTGCAGCCTCGCTCCCCTCACACCTCATTCTGTGGCGACGTTCAAGTGAATTCTTGCGCGAGTATATATATATATATATGGTGTGTATGCCATGCTTATCATCACCGCAAGTATTAAAGTAGTTTTCTCTCATAGTTGAGATCTAGGTATTATTATGACTTGGTTAGTTTACTTCGCAATAAGCACAAGTCTGTGACACAAACTTGGTCTTAATAGCTTATATCCTCATATCTTTGAAATACATTTTTTCTCCTCTAACCCATAATTTGTTTTCATGTCAGTGGTTAATGTCCAACCCTGCCTTCATCATTACGGTATTAAAAAGTGATCCCAATCCTTACTATTAACCTCCCGGAGGCACAGCATGCCTCTCAGTAAGAGCGAGCACCCCTCGGTATGGCTTGTGTTTATTTAGGGAGCATAATGAATTACAAGGACTTCATAATGAGTGTGTCTGAGCAGTGCTGTGGGGAGGTCAGATGGTTTGAATAACTAATGAACCCAGTCACCAGTCAAAACTTTAACATGCATGAAACATTTTATATATGCTGTTGTAGAAGACATAGCTACATATTACAACCCTAGCACTCCCACCATCACCACCTAACAAAGTAATTTGATTTTCTATTTCCTGTAGGCCTTTGGAGAGGCAGTTATAACTCTCAGGTCCCATCAGGGAAGAACAGGGGAAGTAGGCCGAGCTCTACTTGGGTAAAAAGAGAAGAGAAAACTTTACAACTCGCAGTGTGCACTGATTGGCAAAAGCATATCTAATTTCTGTCTGTGTAGTTCAGAGAGATTCCATCCGGTTCCTGAAGACATACACCATTTATGGTATCTTTTACGTATGCCTTTAGGGTCCTGTTCCTTCAAACTGTCGGTTTAAATGATGTTTTGGCCTTTCTTGGCACAACTGCAAAATGTTTCAAAACCATTATGAAGTTCATTCAGGTGCAATATTGGAACAGAGGAAAATGTTTGATGTATGAAATGTCTCTGCAGGCTTTTCAGTGCACCTGATCATTATTGAAATTGAAATGTAATAAACATAGCATGAGGACTGTATTTACTATCTGAGTTTTATATCTACAGTCATAATTTGTTGCTTTACTTTCTCCAGATACAAGAAAAGGCAACTGCTAATTCAGATTTCTCCCAGAATGAGTTGAGAACTACTCTGAATGTCGGCAGACATGACAAATGTAGTTTGACTTTCCATTACCACCCAGTTCAATGAGATATCAACAGTCAAACAAAGAATTCACTTTTTTATACTCAAAAAGAATCTACAGCCATGCTAGTGGTTCTGTTAGCATGTTTACAGTGACAATTTATTAGGTGATCTTTTAGCAGATATAATGTTTATACCTATGTCCATCATCTTAGTTTAGCGTGTTTGCATGCTAACATTCATTAAACTGAAATTATCTAAAATATGTATTGGACAAATCAAGGTTTTGACCTCATCATGGGGTAAAGGAAACTTTAAGAGATCACCACAGTGATGACAAATGATCATGAGGGGAACGTTGTCTGTCCCAAATTTCATGGCACAGTTGTCGTGACACGTCACTCAGAGCCACAAAAGTCCTCATGGTGGCGCTGGAGGAAAAAGTCAGGTTACGTCACCTGGGAACCCTGAATAATTGTACAAAATGTCATGAAAATAGTTTTTGAGACAATTCAGTCTAGACCTAAGTGGTGGACTGATTGACGACTGACCAGATATTGTTACCCCTAAAGCTACACCTCTAGTGTGACTAAAAACTTCTATTTAACCTTTATCTTCCTATACCCAAGGACTAGAAGCATTAGTTGGTCTATTTTCTTAGTGATATGCACACTAATTGTGCACATGTACGCAGAGGTAGACACACTCCAACGCATGGATGCAGTCGCACGCACATACATGCACACACATGCACTGAATCACACATCCCCTCCCATAATCTCCTCCCCAATCCCCTCGCCCCTGTCATTCAGATCTATGAATTTCCATTAGCAACCATCTGTTACAACCTGCAGCAAAGCTATTACACCCCCCCCCCCCCACACACACACACACACACACA
>JAVQJD010072996.1:0-13865 GCA_036023655.1 Nannoperca australis | reverse complement strand
CTAACCTGCTCAGTGTGATGCTAACATGCTAACCTGCTCAGTGTGATGCTAACATGCTAACCTGCTCAGTGTGATGCTAACATGCTAACCTGCTCAGTGTGATGCTAACATGCTAACCTGCTCAGTGTGATGCTAAGGCTCCAGCGTCTCCAGCGAGAACTCTTCATCCTCTTCCCGTGGCGAGACGACAGCAAGTCCTCTCCACCTGGGACCGCCCGGGGGCGGGGCTTCAACTTCACCTTCACCTGTTAATCATTCAGTAAATCATATAATCAATCGATCAGCTAATCAGCTATTATCTTTGATCATTCAGTCGGTAACCACACCCACCTTGAGGCAGTCCATGCGGGGCTGGGTCTCCATGGTGATAGCAGAGGCGGGGGGGAAGGAGGGTGGTGGGGAGGAGGAGGGGGTGGGGGGAGGCGAGGAGGGAGTGTGGAGGAGGGAGTGCACGGCGATGGAGGACATGTTGTTGGTGTACTGGTGCTGCACTCTGCTGGGAGGGGGGCGCTCAGACAGCGGGACGGGGTCTGCAGACTGAGGACAGACAGACAGACGTTATGATGTCATCAGCCAGGACAAGGTCATAGTGACATCATCGAGCCTGGAGTCTGAAAGTGGGTGGTCTTGTTGCATTATGGGAAATGAAGGATTCAGTGTTGTTGGCCTTAAGACGCAGATTGAATACCCCCCCCCCCCCCACTGATCACTGCTTCTCCCAATCAATAACCAATCTTCTGATTTGATCTCTCACCTCTTTTCCAGCTGTTCTGTTCTGCAGGTCAGATGTGTAGAGTGCAGAACAGTTTGGACTGCAGAACACCAGGCTGGACCCTGGTCTGGACTGACCCTCCTGTAACGTACACACACACACACACACACACAGAGTGACTTCCTGTCTGCCATCTTTGTAGTTTCACTCCGGTGTTAAACTGTTGTCTACTGTGTCCAACCTGTTTGAGCTCCTTGACGACGCGGACACCACTTCCCAGCAGCACTTTGCAGTAGCTGCAACACTGAGGCCTGGCATCAGCAGAGCCGCCATGTTGGATGTAGTCCATTCTGACACCTGGAGACCACACACACACACACACACACACACACCCACACAATATAGAGAGCTGTCAATCAGAGGCCGGGAGGCAGGACAGGAAGGTGAACAGAGAGAAAGACCAGCAGGTAAAGTGTAAAAACAACAAGGAAACCTCACAAAGAACAGAAGAAATGAGAGTGAGAGAACAGACCCGTGTTTCCTGCAGCAGGTGGAGGTCTCTGCTGGCGGCTGCCTGTTGATCCCTGCACACACACACAAACACACACTCAGCACCTGAAGAAGCACCTGACAGAAGCAGCTCCTGGAACCAGACTTATTATGCAGTACAAGTACACGCGGTATTCTCTACCTGCAGCGGCACTCTGACTCCGGCCAGCAGGGCCAGGGAGCTGCGCTCGGGGCCGGCGGGTCGGCTCAGCTGGTAGTCGGCCGGGACGGGGACCCGCAGCAGCGCCGCCACCGCCGCCATGACACCTGCGACATTCTGTAAAACACAGTGATGTCATCAGGAGGGAGGGGCCACTGATGACTCAACATGCAGAGAAGGAGAGAGAGACGCTTACCTGAGCTGCAACAGGGTTCAGGGTGATCGCTATGGTAACCAGGTCTGTGTTAGAGCAGGAGGGAGGACCCTGATGGTTAGGCTCCGACTTCACTTCCTGTTTTACTGCAGAGCCTGCGCGTACACACACACACACACGCACACACACACACACACACACACACACAGACACATGTGCACACACACACAGACACACGTGCACACACACACACACACACACACACACACACACACACACACACACACACACACCTTGTGAGCAGGAAACAACCACAAACCTTTACCAACCAGAAAATCCGGAGTACTTTCCCGCAGCTCACCTTTTCCCCAGGCGCAGGGCACGATGGGTAATGTAGGCGACGGGCAGGGCGAGGGCGGCTCCAGTTTGATGAAGGACAGGTCGGGGTACCTGCTGACCTCCATGTCTGCCACGCTCTCTGGAGACGACGACGGGACGAAGCCGTCCGGGCTGTCCCGCTCCGAGTCCTGGACCCTGAGGAGGAAAACACACTTTAACTTTAAATTTCCAGGATTTTAAAACCAGGACAGGTGGAGCTCAGTGGGCGGAGCCTACCTGAGCTCTTCCTGGTTGTTGTGGGGCGGGGTTGGCAGGGAGGCGGGGACGTCTACGGTCTTGGAGGTGTGGTTTAGAGCCAGAAGCCCCTCCCCCTTCTGCTTCACACCTCCCACTGAAAGAAAACATAAAAGAGTGAGACCATATGGCCAAAAGTGTGTGGACGGCTGAACAACTGGACGTCTAAAGCGTTTCCTTACGGTCCTGCTCGGTGAGGTCCTTCCTGCTCAGCTCCTCCGTCGTGGCGAAGCCGTTCACCAGTTTCTGCCTGGCGACAGGCGGGGGGGTGGGGGGCAGGGAGGCCGGAGGTGTGGGGGGGTTACTGAGGTTGTTCTGCAGTGAAATGAAGGTGTATTTAGTGTAGCAGGCGGTCGCAGCAGCAGCACCGGGGGGGACGAGCAGTACCTTGTATATGAGCTGAGAGTAGAAGTCGGTCACTCCGTCCAGGCAGCCGTTACCGAAGGAGCCGCTCAGTCTGGAGTCTCTGCCCAGAGAGGAGCTGCCGTAAGGGGGGAACACACTCAGATCCACCCCCAGAACCGGCTCCATGAGGGGCAGCACCGACAGCTGGGAGGTGGGGGGGGGCAGTTTAGTTTATAATATTTAGCTTCCAAACAAGGAAGGAGGTGCTGTTGGTCATGCAGTACAAGTGCATACAGTACACACACAGGAAAGAGGAGGAGCTGGTCTACCTGTGTGAGGTGTGTCACCAGCGGGTCAGAGGAGGAGGAGGAGGAGTGGAGCGTCTTCTCCTCCTCCTCCTTCTTCCTCCTCTTATTTTTGGGAGGAGCTCGGTCTTTCTCCGGCCGAGCGAGTCTCTTGCAGCGAGTCTTCTTCCTGCCAGACGAGTCCAGCAGATCCGGACCTGGACTTTCCATCATCACCTGGAGGACACAGGTAACCACGGTAACTTAATCATTCTCCATCATTCACAATAAAGGCCTGCAGGAGCGACGAGGCGTGTGATGTAGAGCTGCACGTATAATATTCAATCACTAATTAGAAATCAATGAGGAACTCCTGCTCCTCTCTCTACAAATGCATAAAGTTACAATCTCCAATCAATCAAACACGCTGCCTCTGATCAATAACCACCCCTCCTCACCACGTTGCCATAGGAACCAGGCCTGTCCTCCTCCTCGGACCGGACGCTCTCATTGGACAGCTGGCGGCAGGCGGTGGGCGGGGCCTGGCCGGTGGGCGACGGCGTGGTGGCCGGGGAAGTCTTATCCTTCAGCAGGTGTCTGAGCAGCTCCTTCCCCCCGTCTCCGTCTTTACCTCCCCCGTGGAGAGGGGAGGGAGAGAAGAATCCCTCACCCCCGCCCTCCTCCATCTTCACCACTCCTCCGCCACACGCTCCTCCCTCCTCACGCTCCTCCTGCAAGTAAGCAGAGGACACAAAATACTGAAAACCTGCGCTGCCAACACAGAACCACTGCAACAGAACCACGAACACACTGCAGACCTTGACCTCCAGACGAGCTGCACACAGGGGGCCTCTCAGAGACTCCATGCCCAGGACGGAGCCTCTCTGCTGGGCTGCAGAGATGACGGACAGCTGTCTCTCCAACTCTGATGAAGGAGCCAGACCGCAGAGGGAGGAGCTTAGAGAGAAACACAGATCTGATTGGTCCATGCTGCCCCGAGTGGGCGTGGAGCAGGAAGTGTCCGAGACGGCCGGAGTGGGTGGGGCTGTGAGGTCATCAGAGTGCGAAGACAGCGGCGTCCTGGCTCCTCCGCCACCAGCGAGGTCGTCTCCATCCCTCTTCCTGCTCCTCTTCTTCTTTGGTTTGTCGTCGGGGATGATGTCAGAGTAGAGCTGGATGAGGGAGGCGGGGGGGAAGGAGGGGGAGGAAGAGGGAGAGTCGTGTCCAAATCGATGAGCCTGACCTCCAGGATGGGAGGGGGTCATTCCTGCTGCTCCTATCCCAGCTGGCCGGACCTGTCCCTCAGCCGAGGGCCCCGTGGGCCCCGAGAGCCTCGGTCTGGTCTGGAAGATGGCAGGAGCCAAATCCATGGGGGGCCCAGGCAGGGCCCTGCCCCGCTCTGCTGTGGCCCCGGGCAGTAGACCTGGAGCTGGGTGAGCTCCAGGGTGCAGGGGTCCTCCTGTGAAGCCCTGGTGGAGGGCTGTCTGCTGGGGGAATGGCACCCCCGCCTGGCCCTGGTGCTGTGGGGGAGGCCTGGAGGCTGGGGGGGACTGCAGGAAGTCCTGGGGGAGCTCAGAGCTGAAGAAGGGCATCTGGGAGAGACTGTCCCCTCCGGGGGCAGGTACTGACCCAGCAGGTCCTCCAGGTCCTGGTGTTTGCCCGACTCGAGCCCCTGATAGAGCTCCAGACGGGGGCATGACTGCTACTCCGGCTCCAGGACCCATGGAGGCTCCAAGGAGGCCGTGTTGCTCCAGCTCCAGTTTCTGCTGCAGAGCACGATGTCGCTCCACCTGAGAGGAGAGGAAGATCTGTTTCTACTTCCTGTTCCCCACAGATCAACATGTTTCTACTTCCTGTTCCCCACAGATGAACAGCTGTGTGTGATTCTACTTCCTGTCTGCTGGGATGTTTACCTCCTGCATGAGCTGCACTCTCTGCCTCTCCTGCTGCTCTCTCAGCCTCTCCCTCCTCTCTCTCTCCTGGAAACCCTCGCTGAACGGGTTGTTGTCGTCGAACTTCACCTGCAGGTTGGCAGACAGGTGGAGAAGGTGGAGACAGGAGGAGACAGTGAAGACAGGTGTTGGTAATTAACTCTTTCTGGGTGTTGACTAAACAAGACTGAGCTCTAACAAACGCTCAGATACGGGAGGACAGACCATCACCCCCCCCACCCCCCTGTGGGCGCCGCCCCCCGTATAAATGTTACCTGACGAGATGCGGCGGTTCCGTCCCCTGCTGCTCCACTGGGCCCTCCTGGGGGCCCTCGGGGACCTGCAGTGAAGACCGCTGTCGGAGCAGCGAGGCTGGGCACGATGGCTGGGGGGGTCTGGTTGTGTGGAGGAGCCTGGGGGGCGTTGGGCAAGGTGGGGGGCATCTGAGGTGGCATCCTCTGCCCCATTACCCCCGGGGCCCCGCCCCCCGGGGTCCAAACAGGGGGCACATGTGGGACACGGGCCGGGGCGGGGCCGCCCGGTTGGGGCTGCATGGAGAGGAGGGGAGGGGCTGCTGCAGGCATCAGGGGGGGGGCAGCCGGCTGCAGAGCTCTCTGCTGTTTGTTTCTGTAGTCGTCAATCAGCTCCGCATGGTCCTTCTGCTGCTTCCGGATCTACACACACACACACACGTCAGCCTCTGTCTCACCCCCTACCCCCCTCCCCTTGTCTGTCTCACCCCCTCCCTCCCTCCTTTGAAAAGGAGGATAAGGATGATCTGTCTGAATCCACAGGTGTGTGCGTACACACTTTGTACCTGGCGGTTCCAGGTGTTGGTGCGTACCTGCTCCAGCTGTTTTTGGACCGCCCCCTGCTGCTCGGTGATGTGGCGGAGCTGGGCGGCGTCCTCCTCGGCGAAGGGTCGGCCCGCCTTCTTGGCTGTTCTCTGTTTGGCCGACAGAGATTTCTTGGACTTGCGGTGGGCGGCGATCTGGTCCTCCAGGAGGCGCTGCTGCATCTGCAGGAGCTGCTGCGTCTCCCCGAGCCACTCCTCGTACTGCCGGCGCTGAGACTCGTCTGCAGGGAGCAGACTCCACGTTCACCACGCGTCTACACGTTCTACATCTCAGTAAAGAGTCTCTCTGGACAAACACAAGGAATAACACTGGTTTCTGATACTCACTGACGAAGCCCGGGCCAAAGCTGGGGGGGCTGGGTCGGACCAGCTGGGGGTTCAACTTCCCGTCCTGACAGGAAGAAAAGAAACTCAGCAACCACAGACAGGTAACAGGTAACATTCTCATTACGCATGCTCTTATGGTTCTACAAACCTTTCCCACCACGTGTGGAGGCTGAAGAGGCCTCTCTGGACCCGGGGCCACAGGGGCCGCTGGAGCCACAGGGGCCGGCGGAGCCCCTGGAGCCCCCTGGAACCTGATGCAGAGACACAGGAGGAGTTCAGGAGGATAAACTGCTGATAACTACAGATTTATTCTCTTTGCACACTGTAAAGTGTCGGCTGTTTCCACGGTTACGGCATCACAGTTAAACATCAGCTGCTTCGGCCCGAGGGCCGCGTACCTGTTGATGACCATGGGGTTGAGTCCCAGGCTGCCCTGACTCATGACCTTGTTGATGCCCTTCAGAGCCACCATCTTGGCCTTCATGATGGGGTCCGAGATGGAGTCATAGTCTGCTAAACACACACACAAACACACACAGATGAAGCCAATACAAAGGGCGAGCGCTGCTCTGCTAAAGGGCTGTCGGGGTTCAGGTCTTACCCATGTTGGGTAACAGAGGCTCTGGGGTGGACTGATGTCTGATCAGGGCCTGCATCTGTTTCTGCTGCTGCTGCTCCTGGCGCTCCTGGTCCAGAAGCTCTTGCAGGAGGAGCGGCTGTTCCTCCAGGAGCAGAGGCCTGTTCTTGTCCTGATCCTGGTCCTGGTCCAGGTCCTGGTCCTGGTCCTGAGGGAAGACTGCCTGGCTCTGGGTGGAGGTCCCTGGGTGTGGCTGCTGGGTCTGGGGGTTGAGGAGGAGGCGAGGCTGCGAGGGGGCGTGAGGAGTCAGACTGGGGTGGGGAGACACCAGGAGACCCTGAGGGTGGGGGGGGAACAGAGCCGAGAGGGAGGGTCCAAACGGCCTCTGCTGCTGGAAGACTTGACCTGGAGACAAGGAGGAGGAGGAGAGGAGGAGACAGAGGAGAGGAAGAGTGGGAGGAGACCAGGAGACAATGGAGGAGGAGGAGATGGTGACAGCGAAGCAAGAGATTTTGTGGTTAAGCTTCAGCAGCTCATCAGATCAATAAATACTGATCAATTGTGCGAATGCTAAAAATAAATAAATGCATTTCAGGAAGTGAAGACGTTTTCTACCTGCAGCCATGGGGGCCTGAACCCTGGGAGCCCCTGAACCGGAGCCCGAGTCCTGCAGCCTCTCCTGGGGGGAATCATCAAATCATTGATTTGTTCAGACTTTTTATTCGTTGTGATTAAATAAAGATAGAAATCCACCTTTGTGAGGAGAGCGGAGGAGCAGGGCTGGCTGGAGCCTGCTGCCTCGGCCCCTGGAGGCTCTGGAGGTCCGGCGGGTCTGACCCCAGATTGTGGTGCAGCGTACTGCGTTGCAGAGGAGCCGTCCTGCGCTTCCTGTTTGACCTGGCCGATCAGGTAGGCGTGGCCATCTGTCTTTCTGGACCCGCTCCTCCCCCCCCCCTCCTTCTCCTCCACCGGCTCCCCCAGGTCCAGCTCCTCGTTGAACATGTCCTTCTTGTCCTCCAGATTGAGCTCGGGGTCAGCGTAGGCGATCAGGTCGAACTTCCCCGACAGCAGGAAGTCGTCCAGGTGGAGGTCATTAGGACCCAGATCAAGGTCCTCTTTACCTGAAACCAACATCACCAGTTTGTTTTAACGAGAAACAATGACGAGCAACATGTTCACACCCACAGCTAATCTGTCCTGAGGGGGGCGCTGTGCACCTGGACCTCCTGATCTGAAACTAAAGCTGGTTCTTCTGTAGACCCGAGTGGTGACCTGTGTGTTCGTACCGTCTTCAGGGTCGAGGTTGAGGTTGAGGTCGACCAGATCTTTCACCTCCACGTCCTCCAGATCCTTCACGGCCGAGTCCTCCCCCTCCAGGTGCTCCTCCATCCCATCAGCCTCGCCGCTCTGCGTCAGCGCCGCTGCGTGGCCGAGGTGCTGATGGTTCAGCTGCTCCAGCACCATCTGCTGGCCCAGCAGCTCACCCATCCTGGCCCCCTGACCAGCCCTGACCGGCAACGGCTGGGGGTCTCTGGGGTGCAGCAGTGGGTCCAGGGCGGTGGGCAGAGGGAAGGGCAGCCGCAGGCGGTTTTCAGGGATGCGGTGTCGCAGCTCGATGTAGGGCTGTCCCATGATGCTGTGCTGCTGGAGGGGGAGGGAGCGTGGGAGGAAGGGCTGGTGGACACCTGGGGAGGGGAGGGAGGTCAACAGTCAACTGTTTTAGTTTAAAAACACAGGTGAGGTGCGTTACACATCAGCATATCAACGCTGGTGGAGGTTTTCACCTGGCAGCATGTGAGCGCTGGGAGTGCCGAGGGGCCGGATGCTGGTGAAATCACCAGGCATCTGCCTCCTCATGTGGACCGGGACTCCCTCCACCACACCGAGCCCACATCCAGGCACCGATCCCTGGGGAGGATGCGAGAAGGAGTCCTGGAAACCCACCGGAGCTCCTGGAGGAACACTGAACCTGGAGAGGAGGAGGAGGGAGGAAATATGAGCACACATAACATCATCAGATCAGGTCAGGACTGGGTTTTGATGCTCCTCTCACCTCAGGACCGGTCCTCGGACTACCAGGCTCTGCCTGGGGAGGGGAGCCTCGGTGGGGGTGAAGCCCCTCTGCTGCTCCCCTGGGAAACCTCCAGGGAACCTCGGGACCGGAGCCCCCCCTGGCCCACCAGGCCTTACTGTGCCAGGGTAAGGGGGAGGGGGACGTCCAAACAAGTCTGTTGGAGGAGCAGTGGAGGAGTCCTCCTGGGACCAGTGATGTGGTGTGGCAGAACCAGGGGTGGGTCCAGAAGCTGCTTCCTGCAGACCTTTCTCCTGCCGTAACGCACTCTTCTGCTGCTGCTGCCTCAGGATGAGCTGCCGGAGCCGCTGACGCTGCAGCAGGACACACAGAACAGACACAATACAGTACAGAACCAGAACCAGCTAGAACGGATCCTTTCTACATCAGAAACCAGACGTCCGAACACGCTGCTTTCATTCAACAAACTAAATCAAACATGACATCATTTTAAGAACACCTGTCATACCTGTCTCAGCTTCTCCTCAGAGTCACCAAGCTGAGGCAGCATGCTCATTGGACCATCTAAAGAAGCTGCTGCCAGTGCTGCCATTTCATTGGTTGTCGTCTTGTCCGCCTGTGAGGGTCCTGGTGTCATGTGACCCTGCTCGAAGGGGTTGTGACCAGGTGTCTGACTTGCCAAGCCAGAGAAGCCGCTCTCCTCCGACATCCCAGAGTGCTTTGGAGTCTGGTTGCTGGGGGTTCTGGGAAATGAATCCTGCATTTGTTGTTGTTGTTGTTGTTGTTGTTGTTGTTGTTGTTGCTGTTGTCGTCCTGGAGACTGCTGCAACTGACGAGGAGAAAAGGACATCAGTGGAAAATGTGAAATTGTCCGGCTCCATTCACACTGCAGCTGAAGTCTGATGTCAGTTACAGGTATGGGAGATAATGCAGATGTCACTCTGAAGCCTGTAAACTGCAGTACAGACGAGTAAACTGCAGTACAGATGTGTAAACTACAGTACAGACGAGTAACCTACAGTACAGAAGAGTAAACTACAGTACAGACAAACACTGATCGGTTACCTGGTTGTGTGTCGGGGTGAAGGTCGCCGTCTCTGCGGTCAGTCCTGGAGCCAAAGGGGATCCTGCAGGCTGGCTGAAGCTCTCCACTGGGGACTGGCAGAACTGCTCCTTCTGGGGCCGTGGCGTGGAGGGCTGCTGAGCGTAGGGGTCGCTGCTTCGCTGACTACCTGGTGATCGAGGAAAGCGCTCTGTGACAGAGGGGCGGGGCGTCCCTGGGTTGGAGGCATAGGGGTCGAGGGCTGGGTGGGAGGGGGACGGCCGGCGGTTGGCAGACTGCTGGTTATACTGGTCCAGCCGCAGCGCAGGCGGTGTGGTGAGGTATGTGGGGTCAGATTGTGGGCGTGGTGTACCAGGGGTCTGAGGGTTGGCGTAGGGGTCAGGTGAGGGCCGAGAGGTCATAGGTGACTGCTGGGTGAAGGGGTCAGTGATTTGCTGGCTGTAATCAGGTCTGGGGGTACCAGGTGTCTGGGAATAGGGGCTGCGGTGGGGGGAGCCCAACCCTGACAGCGGACTAGAGGGGAAGGCAAGGTCCTGCGACTGAGGGAGGGCAAAGCCCAAGTCTGTGGGTCTACCTGGGTCCCTCCTTGCTCCTCCTCCTGGGCTGCCAAATACCTCCGCCTGGGGCTGGTGGTGGGGGGGCATGGGGGCTTTAAAAACCCCACCCTGGACCAGTTCACCAGCCCGACCGTACAACTCCGGCGCCGCTACACGGACGTTACTGCTGGTATGAGGAGTCCTCTGGTAGGTCTCAGCTGCCCGGACACCAACATGTCGGGCTAAATGGTCGGGGGCCAAGCCGGAGGAGGGGCTCAGCAAAGCTGCTCTGCTCTGCTGCAGACCTGGGGGGAGAAAAGGAGGAGGAGACGTCACTAGAAGGAGAAGAGGAGGAGACGTCACTAAGAGGAGGAGGAGAAAACAAGGAGGAGACGTCACTAGGAGTTACCTGGTTGGGGTCCGAGGGTCCTGAAGACGTCGGGGGTTTTGGAGTCTGGGGACGCTGCAGGGGAACCAAAGACATCGTGGGCCGGGGAGGCGCAGAGGGAGTTGCGGCGCTGCTGCTGGGGGGCCGGGGGGCCACCAGCCTGGGAGGAGGTGGGACGAGGCGTTCCTGCCGCCTTACTGTAGGGGTCCCAGGGCGAGGAGGGGCGTGAGGAGGGCGGGGAGAACATCTGGGGGGAGGACGGGGGCTGGTGGAGAGGGGAGGAGGGGTGGGGGGAGTGAGGGAGCGAGGAGAAGCCAGAGGGGGGAGGGGCTTGTGGTCTGAGGAAGACGTCGTCAGTCAGCCCTGAACTCTGGCCCCCCTGCAGGAGGAGGTGCTGTCTGGACGCCTGCGGATGAAGAGGGGAGGTGGGCTGCTGGCCAGGCGTCAGGGGGCTCCGGCTGCCCGTCTCCGGGGACAGTTGCCCCGCCAGCTGCTGCTGCCGCTGCTGCTGCAGCTGCTCGCTCTTCACCTGCTCCAGCTTCTGCGTGGCCTCGATCCGAGCCAGCTGCTTACTCTTCTGACGCATTTGCTGAGAGAGAAAGCAGACGAGCGACAGGGCGACACGGGGGTGACGGGCGTCAGAGCTGCTCTACAACAGGGTGACATGTAATGCTCGCTTTCCCTCTCTCGCTCTCTCTCTCAGTCAATGTGGGAGAATCAGTGAGGGGGGGTGGGGGGGGTGGGGTACGTTTCATGACTCTCCATCACCAGAATCATGAAACGTACTGAGGATTCAATGTGCTGATAATAACTGAGGCTGTGTGTGATGTGTTTTAGTGCTCCTGTGGGGAGGGGGGGGGGGTGATTAGACCTCCCTGCTGACTGGTGTTTCCTGTCTCTCTCTCTCTCACCTGGTTAATCACACCTGCAGTGATACCTGCTCACAGTGACTGCTGTCGTCCTCCAGCACACAAACCTGATCACCTTTCACACTTCAGAGAAAAGACAGAACTGTTTCCTGCTGCTCCCCAGAGGGTAAACCCTTCAGTTTACTGATCGTTCCTCTAGCGCCACCTTCAGGGCAAACGTTTCATGTTTAGCTAAACTGCTGTTTAGATGAGATGAAAAGTTATTACATTCAACAAACTCCCTCACATCTCGAAGCCAGTTTATCTGACATGAACTGCAAAGTAATCTTTCTATACACTACAAGGCTGAAAGGTTTGTCAGGGACACCAGCAGGTCTCAGATCAGTGTGAGGACAACATGCTGCTTCCTGTCTCCCTGCAGCTAATGACCTGCGAGCTGTTCTCAGGTCAGGGTGAGGTGGGTGTGGAAGGACGGCAGCAGACCAACGTTCGGAGCGAGGCAGAATCCCTTCAGAATAAAATCAGTCAGTTCTGAGACAGACGGAGGCCACGGACGCCGACTCTGGGTCAAGTCCACTTCAGCTTCAATCTAAAGTGGTGGTTTGATTGTGCCCCCCCCCCCACCCCCCAAAACCCTTTTTCCAAATGTAAGCGGTGGCTTGGCCCAGAGCAGACGGCAGTGACGGTCCTGGACCCACGTGTCTGAAACCCTCGTGGACTGGGAGAGCTGCGCCGGCTCGGCCTCACTTGCAGTTTGCAGCGTTTCTGTCCTGGAGGTCAGCGTTGGTTTGATCTGATCTAACTCACACGGCAGCATGAGAACTGAACATGCGCCATGTGGGCTGCATGGGCACTTCCCGTTTCGTGCTGCGAAGACTTTGGATCCTGGATTCTCTGCTCATTAACGTCTCAGACTGGAATTCAGAGCGTGGAGAAAACTTCAGAAACCAGCAGCGGCTCACAAACTGGTTCAAAGTGAACAAGTGAGCACGGCTGACCGTATCTACTCGTCAGGACGCAGCCCGACACCTGCTGACCAGCTGCTGACCTCCAGGTGATCACAGTGAAAACTCAAGTGTGTGTGGACCGGCGCAGGAGCAGGACAAGAGGAGGATTTCAGAGGGTCGTGGATCCAGGAAGTCGGCCTCGAACAGGTTCACCTGGAGATCTTACCAGAGCCTCTTTGCCACCTCCTGCTACAGATGCCTGGTAGGGACAATCTTTATCTGTTGGTGATTTTATGGCTTTGCTCTGGGGGAGATTTTCCTGCCTCTTCTTACCGGCTCCCCATCTGTCTTTTACCTCTCCCTTTTCAATGACAATTACATCAGATATTAGTTGGAGGGAGTGAGGCTCAGCATGCACATCATCATCTTCATCAATGGCACAATGACAACAGCTCTCGATGCCCCCGACCCCATCTTTCAGTCTGTCTCTGCACCCCCTGGCGGTTACCATGGTTACTACTCAGAGAGGGAAACCAACGCCAGCCTGTGATTGGACCACAGATTCATGACATGATTCAGCACTTCCTGTTTAACGGACGTTTTAAATCGGGCTCATGCCGAGTGGGTTTCTGTGTTTGAAAGGTTCTGTTCAAATAAATAAACCACTGACGCTAATATTACAAATATAATATAAACTAGTTAAAAATAAGAACCTTCTTTCAGGTGCACACGAGTGACGTTTGGTTAAATCAGTTTGTGACTGCAGTCTGGTGCCGATTTCTCTCTCTGGTTGGACTTCATGGGGGTGGGGTGATATGTTCAAGACAAACACAATGAAACTCTGCTCACCTGTCGGAATTTCCACTCCTGCTCCTGTTCCGTCTCTTTGGGCCTCAGCGGGTCCTTGAACGCCCCATCCGTCTCCATAGAAACAGGGTCGTAAGGTCCCGGCGGCGGTGGTGGAGCCGGCTGCTGCTGCGGCGGCGGCGGAGCCGGCGGCAGCTGCAGCGAGGGCTGGTGGCGTTTGAGCGGGTCGTTGGACAGCTGCACCTTGCTGATGCGCTGAGCCGCCCGGTTATCTCGAGCTTTTTGCTGCCGGACACGGAAAACACAAGACTCAGAGACCGGAGACAAGACGCTGCACGAGTTCTGCTCTCGACACGAGATCACAAAACACCAGCGCCCAAACAAGAGTCCCTCTCTGCATTTAAGAAAAACCTGTGAGTCGTTACTACGTCACCAAGACTCTTCAACCAAATACTGGCACAGATTATTCATTTTCACTTCCTGCTGCGTCTCAGTCCACAAATATTAGACATGTAGATCAAACTCACCACGAAGGGCGCTCTGTCCTGAGAGCTGGCCTTCCTCCACAGCTTGGTGATCTGCTTCAGTCTGGTGGACCAGTCTGAGACACACACACACACACACACACACACACACACACACACACACACACACACACACACACACACACACACACACACACACACACACACACA
>JAVQJD010072980.1:0-43003 GCA_036023655.1 Nannoperca australis | reverse complement strand
TTACAGAGTGGACAAAACGCTACAACAATGCAGACATGTAATTATTAGTGGTCGATCACAGCCGTTTAAATAGGCGCTGCATAGAAAACGTCTGCAGGTAGTCACGAGCCTGTTGGACCCTTCACGTTACACAGGAGTCCATCCACACTCGGAAATGACTGATGCTTTGGTAAAATTAAAAAATTAAAAAAAGAAGGAGAAAAAAAGCGTTTATTTGACTGCTGCTATATAAAGCTGTGGGAAAACCAGCCACCAAACCAGACCAGAGTCCACAGAACCAGGCCTCGACTGTCAGCTTATTTTACAAACGCAGATCTGGCCTTTATACCTTTTAGGTACGTGTTGTTATTTTGGAAACATAAACGTGGCGACAACAAAACCAAAGAATGTGACCGTCTGTCGACGTCTACAGCCCTCGTTGCAATAAACTCAACATGCATCCATTCAGTCCCATTAGAACAGCCCGTTTTTCAGAGTCCACTGTCGACACATATCTTACAAGCTGCGTTTGAAAACGGGCTCCTTGTTGGTGACAATGCATTTCCCAAGGTCATGTTACCGCAGCGTCCTCTTAAAGGGGATGTTTCCAGTGTATCATTCTTAGTATGTAAAGACAGTCAGTGGAGGGAAATAATAACACAGTGATTATTCGACTGCATTGACCTCCAGTCAACCGACGATTAATAATGACAACACAGAAAAGCCGAATAAAGTCAAATAGAATAGATGTAAACAGAGATGCAGATCAGCGTGAACTGTAGAGGATTTTGCCACAACACTTTATTCCAACATCAATCCGTTAAGTGGAGCAGGAGTTGTCCATCATTTTGTATTTCATTTGACCTGTAAAGATCAGCAGGACACGCGACTTGAAGCTGGGTAGAATTAAACTTTATTTCCACACAGCTGAAACATTTTTTGGGGCTTTTGCAAATGTCTTAAAGTTTAAAAGTTAAAGTGTATCCGGTCATCACACTGAATTGGAGACATGGGCGCACATTTGACTTCCTTGTGACACCTTTGACGGTTATGACCGTTTCCACAGTGACTTCAGGAGGTCACTGGTTAACAGACTATAAAGTTTGGGCAAATCTTTCAACAATTCAGAGATTTTTGTGTACAGCGGTGTCAGGATATACAAAAAAAAGAGAAGAGAATGTGGCTTCACAAGTATGTTCTGATACTACAGGATCCGCACCCTGGTTTTTATTCTGACATCCGAAGAATGGGGGGGGGAACTAGGGGGTTGCTGTACATCGAAAGTCTTCATTTGTGTGTCTGTATTGCTTTTAATCATTCTTCACATCGTCTGTCATTCGATTTGAGGGCTGTATACATCACTGAGTGACACTTTTATTTCGAAATATCGGGCGACCTATTATAAAGCCACGCGCGTGAACGCGTTCACGTGTGACACGGCGTTCCATATTCCATACTCCATAGGCGTGTATCCAAGAATGTCGAGGCGTCCGGGCTTCAAACAGTACGCGTGAATCGGGGACGAGTGTGTTGCCAATCCATTTGATTTCTTTTTTTTATTTTTTTTGACATCAGGCTGCCCGGCGCAGGTTGACGCAGAAGGAAAAAAGAATATGAGGGAGAGAGAGAGAGAGAGAGGAGGAGACGCCGGGGTGCACATCGCGATAAGAGACACTTCTTGGAGGAATAACGAACCAGCAGAGAGAGAGAGAGAGAGAGAGAGAGAGAGAGAGAGAGAAGGCTAATCTATTTCACAACCTGACGTGGAGCCAAAATGGACTTCGGACAAAGCGCAGAGTCAGAGGTCACTGCGATAGCGTGCGTGTCCGCGCGTCCTCTCCAGATAATGAGCGACAGGCTGACGGCCGTCTCACTTATAGGGCATGCCGCCTGGAAGGTGCACCGTGGGCTATACTTTACACAAAAAAAAACAAAAAAAAGCAACAGGCGACATTTGAAAGCAATACATGTTCACCCCCCCCCCCCTACTCCCAAGAGATTAACCCGTTTACCGCTGGTATAGGGTGCAAAGAATGTCCAAGCACAACGCCGAGAGATGTTGGTTAAGGAGGAACAATGTGCCAATTTCTGCCACAATGATACACACTTTTTCTGACAGTTTGCGCCACCAAAGCACATCTGCACGCAGCGTAAGCCCCGCAGTTAATAATGCGGTTGTTGCACAGAGGGACTTTCCTTTCTCTGTAGACTTCTCCGAGTCTACACTGCATTACCCGCTGGTCGCGCACGTTTAAGCTGACATAATGGAAATGTAGAAGTGACCTACTCTGCTCACCAACACTCTACCTCAGGAAGTTCCCCCCCGCATGAAAAACAGCAGCATTGTGCAGATGAATAAAACGGAGAGTCGCATCAAAACGATGAGTGAGAGTTTAGGGTTAGGCAGCAAATAATAAGTGCTGCACAACTACACAGGCAATGTTTTGGAGATTAAAAGGGTTTGTGCCTCCTGGCAAATGTGCATTGCTTGTAAAATAAATATATATATATTTAAGCCGACATGCTGTGCATCCATTCAACTGTCTTTAAAATAAAAAATAAAAAAAACGTATCTCCATCTGCTTATGTTGATCCTTAACAAGGAAAACCAATAAGGCTCATTAGGCGTGTGCTGGTTTCAACTGCTCGTGGTGAAACAAGTAACTGAACATCATATCAACGTGGTGAGTTCAAGTCCAACAGGTTTCACACTGTGGTGTCTCACTATGATTTGCAAAAGACTTCTGGTAAACTGAAAAAAAGAGAAAAAAAATGATGGCGCTGCGTTCACTTTGCACAAGCAGCCTGTAGTTTATACTGTTGCTATACAAAAGAATAGAATAGAAAAGAATCCCATGTCAGTTTCACCCCCCCCCCCACACACACACAGTTTACCTTCAGTGTATCTATAATACACAGCAGCACATAAACTATACATTATGATATGTTTTTATATGATCAGAGAATTGCCCATTTGTTTCAGTTTACCTGAATATGCAGATGCAGCTGAGAGGATGACTAAACGACACGTTATTCTGTGAACGTGCAAAGTTCCTAATATCCGGAATTTTAACATGAACTTTATTTGTTGGTTTATTTTATTTGTATTTTTCAAACTCCAGCCTCACAAAGTGCAACAAGGGGGACGTCGCAGCGAAGAAAAAACACCCCCATGCGAGCAATGTCCTACAAAATCTCCTGTTCCCCGAACACCTCCTGCTTCCCTTTGCCAGCCGCGGCTCCGCGCGTGGGGGAGATCTTCTCTGCTCCTCGGCTGCGTCAGCTGATCCGTCACGTGGTCTGGCGTCGTGGGTCACCCGCTGCAAAATGGAGTTGTCTGAGTCTGTGCAGAGAGGGCTGCAGTCTCTCGCCGACCAGTCCGCCTTCGACCAGAGCCGCTTCCGCGCGCTGGTGGACGTGTCTTTCCGCAGCCTGCTGTCCTCTCAGCCCGACCCCGGAATCCTCGGTGAGCCGCTGCGTCTCCCGGCCGCCGCCGCCGCTGCTTTTGTCTCGGCCGCTGCTTCCGGTTTCTCTCGGTGTGGATGCGCGGAGGAGCTGCCTCGACGTTTGCGGGCTAGCGCGGCGCCGCTGTGCGCTGCGAGTCGCTCCGGACCGGTCTCTCTTCCCCCCCCTCCCGTGTTTCTATTAAGATGTTTTAATGGGGCGAAGTGGTTCAGCAGGCAGACAGCCCACCGTCAGCTGGGCTACAGCCCTACAGCCGCCTCTGCTGCCTGCTTCACATCCTGCATGCGATCACGCGGCCACCCGCGACGCTTTTTTGTCATTTAAACTGGCAGCAAGTCCACCCGGCACACTAGAAACACCACGTTACACTATTTAAGTCATCGCTCGCCAACACCGATGGTGGATGCGCCTCCGACTGTTCGCTTGAACGGCTCCGATCCGAGCAGCGGCGCTCGGCGCGTTGCTAACTCTGATCGCACCGACGACAGCACGCTACCCCGCGCATTTAGTCACAGCTGCACCGCTTGTTTCGTGTTGTGCCAACTTCGGCACCATTCCGCCTCTTTTTTTTTTTTTTTTATAGAACTCCCTCGAAGGTGAAATGTGCAGCATCCAAACAAACAAAGAGACCCCTGGCTGATGCAGCCGAGGGGCCCATTCGCATGCAAATCGTCATTGATTTAAACCAATCAAACCCGTCTGTCCTGTCCGTAGAGGATAATAAAGGCTGCATGCAGCCCCCCCCAAAAAAAACTGCACTAGTGGTTGTATTTTATTTATAATCTTTTTTTTTTGTGGTTGCAGATCAGCCCGAGCTGAAGCTGATCGACCAGATCTTGCTCAAACAGAGTCACGCTGCAGCGACCACCTTCATACTGGAGGCGGTCAAACAAAACGCGGACAGGTCGACTATAAGGTAGGCGACGTCCGACAAAAGAGGGGTTTCCTGTCACGTGCGTGCCGCTGTCACCTCTACACACGCTCGTGGCGACCGTCTCGAAATAGCTGGCTGTTTACGGCTATGCAAATCGTTGCTCGCATCACGCAGCGTGGCAGGAAATAAGTTGCTGTGAAAGCGTGCGGTTTGCAGGCTGCTCACCTGCAACGCACACGTAAGGACGCCAGCTCGTGACCTGCTGACTGCATCTTCCCACAGCCCGTGAACCTGTCCGAGATTGCCCCCCAATAAATTCAATGAATTCGATCAGATGCGTGACATGCTGTCTTGTTTCCACTACTAAGAAACGGCAACATATTGCACGTGGCCTGCATTTGAAATGTGATTCACAGGAGGTCCTGGTGTTGTTGCTGAGGTTACTTTTATTAGCCGTGCTGTTGTTGTGTTGTGGACGTGTATCCCAGAACTGGGACTATGGGATGTCCTACTAACAGCAAAAGTTCCCACAGTTAAACAGTGGCTTAACATTTATTATGCAACTTTTGAAACTACACCACCTGCAAGTTCTGTGGAGCAGCAGATACAAATCGATACAATAATGGATGCATTTACTCGTGACATATTGGTCAGTGGTAGCATCTTGTTAAAATACAGTTGCACAATGTTCTGTCTGCTTTGCCTTAATATTATTTTTTTTGTCCTTGTTTTGGGGCGTTGAGAAGGGAAGGTGTATTCATGATCACTCTCAGAGTTGGGTGTTCAGCATATAGAAGGCAAACGTTCAAGGTGTTCACGTGTGCCATCATCCAAAAAACAAGCTCCAAATGTACAGCTGAGGCTTCTGGGAAATATTTATTTTTTACTGCCTTTTAAATAAAAACGTATAAGCTTTTAGGGTGTAGTTCTCCACCCTCTAAAACTGCATTTGAAATGTGCTTTTTAAAAACCTTATGAGTGACAAATCTGTTTTTTATTTGTATTTTTTATTTTTTGGACAAGGGGGGAAAATGCCAGTGTAAACTCGTCCACAAATATAAAACGGAGCGTAAAGTAAGTGCAGTTTTGTGAGATGAGCTGCTAATGAAAGTGTTGTTTTTGTTCTTACAGCTCCTGTCTTGAAGAACTCACGTTCAGTGCAGAGAGGATAGAAATATTCTTTAGCACATATCAGGTGACGGCTCAAACACTGCCACATGTATTCAATCAATCGTTTTCTCAACACCTACTCCCACCTGAAGCTGACCTGCCCACAACTTCTCTTTTTTTCAAATGTATTTTTAAAACTCATTTTGTTTTTCAGAAACATAAAAAAGAACTGGACCGTCTGTTGGCAAGGTAAGCCCGAGCTGACCGGTGGAGGTGAAGAGATTTGTTGAGGTGTTATTGTTTTTCAGTGGAAAAGTTTTATGAAGATGAAACTGGAACAAGAGTGAGATTTATTTCTAAATTCTATTCTATTTTCTAAGAGGATTTTTCTCATTGGTGGGACATTGATGATTAGACTACAAACTGAAGTTCCTTCCCGATTTAAAGTCACTGTTCATAACAACAGATGTGGAGGGGGAAAAAACGCATGTTCAACATCGTTTTTGACACAATCTTTAAGACTTGTTTGTCCGAAGTTGATGGAGGAGCGGGCACGTTTGTTGCTTCAGAGACGGAGAGGGTGTTTCTGGCGAGAAGGTGAAGGAGTGTGATTAACAGCTGCTTTGTGGAAGAGCCACGTTGTCCGCAAACTGACTCAAAACAGTCGCAAACAAACTGTCAGTTCACACAGAACACGGGAAGTCTTGTACTCACACATGCATGACACACACGACTCTGGGGGCATGTGATTATAGCCTCAAACTGCCTCTTTACTGAACACTGAAAGGCTTTAAAGAGCCTGCTTAAACTGTCTGCATGAGATGGAGCTTCATTTCCAGATCACATGTCTGCTTCTTCTCCATGACTTTGATCCTGAAGTTACTGTCTGTATATGCAAAAGCTTAAATGCTCATTTTCTGCATAATGCCCATTTAATATCGAGCTCCCGGGTGACACGGTGTCTTTTCTGTCGTCCTCTCCCAGCATAGGACGGTGTCCACCTCACGTTAACGACGTGTCGTGGCGTCTGCAGTACCACATGAAGGTAGGCTGCGTCACGCGCGTCTTTTTGGAGCACATTTGGCCGCGTTGTCGCACAATATCCTGCGTCAAACTAAAACGACGTTTTTTTCCCCCCGACAGAACGGCCAGGTCGATAAGGTCAACGAGCCTTTCTACTCGATTTCCCTGAACACCGAGGTAAGCCTGCGCTCTCCCGCGCGTGTGTGGTGTGTTTTTCTGCGGGCACAACAACTAAAGTGTGGGTTCGTTTTGTTAGAGTGAAGGATCCTCGGAAGACATCGACTTCACCTGCACGATGGAGCAGCTACAGGTAGAGAAAAGGGAGTTTGTTCCTTGTTATGCAGCTTTTCAACTGAGAGCCAACTTGCTCTTTGTCTGTCATTTTCTGTCAATAAACAAAAACCAAAAAAAAAGGGTCATCTCGTTGGGCTCCGTTTCCTCTTCAAACAGGAACTTCCCAGTAACACGTGTTGAATTGTAATATTATATCTGCGCAATAAATAAAAGGGCTTTTGTGGAGTTTGTGCACGCGCAAAGGGTTTTCATTGCTGCAGCCGACCCTGTGATATAGATATCAAATAAATGGAGCCCACAGAAGACGATAGATTGTGTGGAGGAGGAGGATGATGCATTAAGTTGACCTGAAACAAGAAGAAATGTCACGTGGACATTATGCACTGTCACTGGTTTTAACCGAGACAAACACGTTGGGTGTGAAAACGCGCTCAGATCAGGATTTTATTTTTAGAACTTGATGAAGTTCTTGTGTGACATTGGCTGTTTCTAATGCACCCTTGCGAGCACATCACGTGGGCTGCAGTTCAGATTCTCTATGCAAAAAATAAAAAATCCGGACATACAGTCTGATCAGACATTCTGAACGCACAGCCTACTCGTTTAGTTGAATTGATGAGTGAAATTCTTGGTGTACAGATGTTATTTCTTCACTTGATATTTTAGGTCATTGTCTGTCGGACTTGTTCTCTTCATCCCTGTTGAAAATGATGAGTGGTTGCTTGTTTGCAGGATTTGGTGGGGAAGCTCAAAGACGCTGCCAAGAGTGTGGAGAAAGCAAGCCAGATGTGATGTCTGCCTTCCTCTGCAGCACGACGCACTGAACCTCGGCGCGTTTCCAGCGGCACTGCTCCCCTCTGCGTGGCTTTCTTTTTGTACCTGACGCAGACGTGACGCGTGTACGCGCGTGCGAGACAAATGTCATTCCAACTTGTGTGTTTCAATAAAACCGTAAGAAAAGAAAAAAAATCCGCCTCCTACTTTGAATAATTCCACGGCTCGACATGCGCACGCTGATCCAGGTGTGTCCGGTTGTCTTTGGAAGAAATATCAGTTTAGTGCACGTGGAGGGGTCTTTTTAATAAACACAGTTGATGTGTGCGGGAGATGGCAACCGTTCAGGGAAGTAACTGCATGTGCTTTGTCAACTCTCACCAGTGTGAGTGGGATTTTTGTCATAGTTGCTTGACAGCAGTGCATTTTGTTTCCTGCAGCATTTGTTGCAACAAGAGGCTCAGCCCAGCGTTTTTTTTTGTTGTTTTTTTTTACTGATGGGAGCTATTTATAAAAGGCGAGTAACAGACATCCTTTACTATTTTTTGTGTGTGTGTGTGGCGGGGGGGGGAGGTCTAAATAGCTCTATAAGAATTTTGGTCCCCATTTTGGGCTTTCTTAAGCTTTCACCGTTCAAAGTTCAAAGCTCCTCAGCTGAAGCACCTCGGCGGCTCAGATTCCACAAACATCCGAGATTCCTTCATTTTCTGTGGCGCCGGCTGAAGCGTAAAGACTCCAATTCATCAAGTGGAAGTTGCGGCGGTTTTTTTGCAGATGTCAGGGTGACAAAGGTTTGACACCACATCCATTTGTCACATGGACGTATTGTTATTATTATTATTATTATTATTTTTATTATTTTTACCGAGTGTTTGGGTCTTTTAAAGCAACGCTGCACATAGATCAATAAGGTAGCTGCCAGCTGCTCCGTGCGCGCGTCCCGGTGGGTGCCGTGAGCCGTGTTTTGACGGTCAAAACGGCTCGTGAGTGCGTGTGCTGCGGTTATTTTTAACATCAGAGAGACGAGGGCATGCCATCAGTATAGCCTACTTTCCAGACGCCTCTGATCACAACGCCATATGAGCGAAAGTAGGACGTGGATTGCGGTGAAAAGTGCCCCAAACTGTGTGAACGTGTATTATGTCTTATTTTAAATCGTGCGTCATACATTACAAAGACCAGAATACACCGACAGCTATTTTCTATGCGCCCTTAAGCAGCCGCCCGGTGTCGTTTCAGCTCAAATAAAGCCCGAAGTGCTGAGTTGCCTGTGAGATTTGGTGGTTAAAAGGCTGTTAGGATGTGCATGTGCGGATTCTGTGAGTTATTTTACATCCTGCGTAGTAGATTAGGGAGAAACGGCGTACACCGACAGTAATTCCTAGACACCCTTAAGCAGCGAGACCACGTGACCAAAGCGGGGCGGTCGAACTACAAGCCATTTTGGGGACGGTGTCAGTTTCCACGGAGCACACGCACACTGCTGCGTTTTACTGGGGGTGAAGCGGATATTTTGGAGGCAAAGTTATCGGTGCCGAAGTGGGAGCCTTCCCGAGCCGAAGCCGGACCACTGGGCTGCCTCGAAGCCGCGGATCGGATACGCACGCGGCGCGCAGGCGGGCGAGGGGGAAAAGAGAGGAGTTTCATTCGCACATCTGAAATGCGCTCCGGTCCGCCGTGCGCTCTCCGCCACTGACAGCGTCTGCAGCCTGCTTCAAGATGGCGGCTCGGTTCCTATTCATTTTCTGCTGATCGCCTCCCCAACTTTCATTGTCTATTCGCCTCAAGACCCACCGATTCCCCGCGGAGCCTCCAGGTACGTCTCATTCGATATCGTCTCTAACTAAGGGGCGGCTGAAGGCGACGTTCGAGGTCGGCGCTTTTGTGTTTTTCTACGTAGCGATCCAGCGGTGGATGTGGAGCTTTCAACGGTGGCTGCGGCGATCACCGACGTGGAGCTCAGTGTGTGTGTGTGTGTGTGTCTGCGCACCACTTTTTTTATTTTTTTGTGCTGGTGTTTGTGTGTAAAACACGTTCCCCGCTCGGGCACGAACGCGAATTACGACCGACGCACACCCGGCGTCGCGTTATCCAGCGTCCAGGAACGCGTCCGTATAAATTGGTCGCGGTTGGGGTTTGCCTTACGTGCTTTGGATTTATGCAAAGCGGGAGAGCTCGGGCGAACCAGGCTGCGTTGGCTGAGATGTTAGCGGCAGCAAGTGCTCCAAACGGTCCCCCCGCGCCCGGACTTCCACGCAGCGTCTTCATTTTATAGAGTTGGGATGTTCGGGGTCTTGTGAAGCGGGTGCGACGTCGCTTTCGGGTGTACGTGACCCAATGGTGGATTTGTTAACTTAACTTGGACCGCTCCCGCGGACGTGACAAAGAGACTTAACAGATTTTCAATTGTGCATAAATGTTTCATGACGGCTGCTCGGGAAACACGGGATCATCGTTAATCACGCAGCGTGGCGGTTCATCTCTTGGAATACGAGGGTCTTAATTAAGAAGGCTGGTTGGGTTTTTGAGAAATAAAAAAAACCCCAAACAACTAATGTGGGCGACACGTCGGCCAGGACGTAAAGGCTTGGCGGTGTCACCGGTAATGTCACAGTATTTCACGTGAGCTCTGGCGACGTTTATTTTATTTTGTTTAATTATTTTTTTTGTACATTTAAGCACATTATGGATTTCTATATTTTCACCTTCATATGGATAAATGCTGGCGCAGTGTGCGCCTCCGGGTCTGAGGATACACAGACCCGAGCCAGGGCGTCTGCCTCTTGGGGTGGGGGAATAATCATTTTACTCAGGGATGCTGTTGTGGACTCTGTGTGTGCTTAATGGGTTAAAATGAGTGTATTCACACACACACACACACACACAGGCTGACAGCCTCGCAGGTCTGTGGATACAGTTTGCAGTGCGTGTGTGGTGAGCACAACAATTCAAAGCCCTCCTTGTTTGTATTGACGTATAGCTTGAGTTTTCACCCATGTGGTCCATTAGGAATGTCCACTTATTTATTTGAAGCTTTTTCTGAATGGCCTGACAGCGGTTAATATGAGGGCTTTGGGTTTTTCCCCCGTTGCCGATTTTAATTAGGTTATTTCCAGCTGCTGCTGATTTACGTGTAAAAGGGGACCTACTACACAAGGAACTGGTCTCGTTTGGGAATAAACGAGATTGGCGCGACTTTGGGTCACTGCAAAACCCGATGGGGGCGTCTCCATGTTGTTGTTTTTGTTGTTGTTGTTGTTGTTTTACTGAGATAGTTAAAGATTCAGTAGCTGTTCTGAATTAAGTGACGGTGTGTTGTCAACGCAGACTCCACAGTTATACCTGGCTGGCCACATAAAGAGAGTCTGAGGTGCATTTGGCCACATGTTCGTTTGTACAGTCGGTGTTGCTGCCTCCACACCGGGATCCGGAGCGTTTGCAGGCTCGTGCAGCAGCCACGTTCGTTCCCACTTTGAATGAACTTCAGTGCGGTCTGGACGTCTGGGAGTGTATTTGACTTTTGGGGGGTCTGGTGAAGGCGCGCGTGCAGCTCCCGCCGACGGAGGGAGAGAGAGCGCTCGTCCAGAACCCAAGTCCATCGCTTAACGGCGCGACAGGCTTCCGTGATCGTGTGTGTGGACGCAATCCGTCGGTATCCTGCGGTGGTCCGTTCAGGGACGGCCAGGAGAGGTCGGTTGCGGCGAGGTGGCGGCTGTGTGGGTTCAGAGACTGTCCAGGGGTCACCTCCTCAAGTACAGCCAGCCTAAATATACTACTACTACTACTAAATATTACTTTTAACGAGTGTTTTGTTTCTTCAAATGACAGAAACTGGCACCCTGACAGTCAACACAGCCCCGCTTTTATTAATCCAACAATAAAGAGGCTACACGTCTCGTAAATATTGAATACAATCGGGGGGGGGGGCGATACTTTGGCACCGGAGGACTTATTTCCCCGTGTGTGCGCTCGGACCCGGGGCTGTAAAGTGAACTGGCAACTGGCACAAAGTGCACGCGACGTCGACGTGTTAATAAAAGGGGCTGGCGTGTTGATAGCGGCGCAGAATAAACAAGAACGACCCGGCGTGCGCTTGCAACCGCTTACAACTGCCGCGCGGCGCTGCTTATCAGGCGCACGGCGAACCGCGATCAAGCCGAGCTTGTTCTCCGGGTGGCAAACGCAGAGCCCTCCTCGTGGTTCACACAGATTTGGGGAAGCTCGTGTAAAAAAAAAACAACCCGTCGGATATCTTCCTGTTTTTATTTATTTGCTCCCTCCGGAAGGAAACCCCGCCGCCCGTTGAACCGATACGGGCTTTTTTTTTATTTTTTTTATGTTCTCTCTACAAAATGTCAGCCGTGCTGTCTGTCGGCAGCCCGGCAGACCGGCGGCTGCCTGTGCGCGCGGAGGGACGCACAGGCAGCTCGGCACCGGCAGCGGCGGCTCGTCGCTTTGGTTCCAGTTCCTGCCTCGTTCTGGCGACTGGCGAGCAGCCGCGTGGGCTTATAAAACGCAAAAGGAGTTGCCATAGAAACGCTCAGGTTTCCCCGGTAGCCTGTGTGGCACACCTGACGCAGTGCACGCGCGTCTCCCAGAACCCCCCTTTCCCCCCCGCACTCACCCGGGGGCCACAGACCCCGCACCGAATATCACGTTCAGCCAACATTTCTCAAATTTGGATCCAAACTCAATCCATCCAGAGGTACAATATGAGCCGCAGAGGACCGATTCCGTGACGGGTAGCCGACATTATTATTATTATTGTCTATGCTGATTTGTTTTATAATCTTTATCTTATAGTAGTTCCAGTCCTCGAGATTTGCTTTGCATTTAAGTTTAAATGACACATCAAACATCCGATTTCGCAGAATATGTCCAAATCTGGAGGAACGAAACCCCGGACGTGTCTGTGCCATCGTGGCTCTGCTTTTTCTGTTTTTTTCTTTTAGCTGACAAACCTTTCTTTCAGATGAAAGCTCGTAGAACACGCGCGCTGTTCGCCGCTGCTGGCTTTAAGACGGAGCTTCATCGACCCCCCCCCCCCTCGGTGGAAGTGATTGATTTGTGATCGTTCACCGCGCCTCGGTCAGGTGACTCCGTGGCGCTGCTGCTGCCCATCAATCTGCCACCGAGCTCCTTCCCCTGTGCTTATTATTGGATTAGCATAGAAGATGATGTTGCTTTAACGCAGTCGAACAAACAGCAGCCTTTTCTTCTTCTTCTTCTTCTCCAAATGGCTCGAGCTGCCTTGTAAAAGAAACCTGCAGCCCCCCTGATGCATGCATTGTTTTGACGTCTTTTTGTTGTTGTTGTTGTTGTTGTTCCTCGCAGGTTTGTTGTCCCCTTCTCTCAACATGCATCGGACGACCAGGATAAAGATCACTGAGCTCAACCCTCACCTCATGTGTGTCCTGTGCGGTGGATATTTCATAGATGCAACGACCATCATCGAATGTCTTCACTCATGTGAGCAAACTGTGTGTGTGTGTGTGCGTGTGTGTGTGTGTGTGTGTGTGTGTGTGTGTTTACATGACACGTGAGATTATGTTGCAGCAAGTTACAGCCTACAGGATTCTCTCCTTCAGATGTTTCCCTCCACGTGCTCTTTAAACCAGGTTTAGCATCCGATTCAGGATCTCCTTTGCGGATGATATCTGATATTAACAGTATTTATTACACTTTTTTTTTTTCGTGCAGTTTGCAAGATGTGCATCGTGCGCTACCTGGAAACCAGCAAGTACTGTCCCATCTGTGATGTACAAGTGCATAAAACCAAGCCTCTGCTCAACATTAGGTGAGATCTGCATCTTGATATAAAATATAGATTTTATTTCTCTTTTTAGGCAAAGGACGCCTTAGTTTTGTGGAGTAAACAAACTGTCTTTTGTTCCTCACCACGGGTTGAATTGATGCTCCTCAGTATGCTTTTTATATTCTTTCTAACGCATAAAGATTTCGTTTTGCAGCTGTACAATAGCTCCAACAGTCTTTGTTTCCTGTTTCTTGTCCTTTTGTGTTTTGCCCCTTTTGTTTTCCGCACTGAGCAGCTGGATCAGCCGGTAATTGGTTTAAAATATTCCGACAGGAGGAACACTTTACAGGCCCCTCGCATAATATGTGAGATTGTCCACAGCCTTGAATGCCAGTTATAAATGCCTGTGTGTTGCATTTAGCTATTTAGTTTGCTAAAGCCTAGAAAACATAGGAGCTCAACAGAATAGGAACGATGCAACCAGCGGCACCGGTTCTTTTTTCTACTTCTGACTGCTGCTTGAGAATCCCAGTGTCTCGACTTGACTGAAGTTTCTCTTCCTCTCTCAAGGTCTGACAAAACTCTGCAGGACATCGTGTACAAGCTGGTCCCCGGCCTCTTCAAAAGTAAGACGTGCAGAGCCGCCACCGCCTCTTAACGTGTGCTAACTTTCATTCTGACTCCGCGCGCCTTTCTCCATAGCTTTCTTTTGATCCGGTAGTTTCATCCATAGTCGGGCCAGCAATGCAAAGTGAG
This sequence comes from Nannoperca australis, assembly GCA_036023655.1. Lineage (NCBI taxonomy): Eukaryota > Metazoa > Chordata > Actinopteri > Centrarchiformes > Percichthyidae > Nannoperca > Nannoperca australis. The sequence goes on along the minus strand of JAVQJD010072980.1, from coordinate 28,973 downwards.
GAGATGAGAGTGCACACAACCCCTCTCTAAAAACAATAAAGTCAAACATATTTCTATATGAACATGTTTAAATGTTCAGTGTTTGTCATTAAGTTGTGTTGTTAGAAATGTCATCGTCGTCACATTTGGCTGTTTTCCTTCTGTGGAGTGCAGCTGTCCTGTGTCCTGCTGTTGATCACAGCTCGTTTCACTTTCAGGGCTCATGTATTAGAATGTGGTGATAAAATGGAAGTCTTCTTTTTAATCTTTTGTAAAGATGTATATGGATAGATGGTCTGTAGAGACATGGCATGAACTCAAATTAAGGACATACTGTTTAATAAAAAATAGTTAGAATGTAGAATGTTATGTTTTGAAAAATGCACCAGAAATGCAAAGATCACTCTGTGCTCCGTTACGTTCAGGGACACTACCTCGAGCGGTTGAAACAGGCAGCTTCGGGGGGGGTTTCAGAAGAGGTTGGACTCTGTTTGTTATGTGATTTGGGTGAAATTTGAAAATGAGATTTCCATTTTCCATTCATCCACTTTGCTTAGATGATTATGAAAGACTTGAATTGTGCTTCAGAAGAGGAACCTTTGTTGTTGCCAGCTTCGTTTGTAAAGCTTGGGAGAAAAGAACATCTACCTTGTATATATGAAGCGGATGTGTGATCATAAGAGTCTCATAAGGCCATTGGGCTGGGAACCTTCGAGTGCATGACACTATAATAAATATACTATAATAAGGCAGGTTTTTGAGGCACAAGATGTTTTTTTGCTGTACTGAAATAATCCACAATGTAGTGTTAGTGTATCGAATGGAAGCACCCATCACCTTTTGTGCTTTGTGATTTATTGCCGGACATCAGGGTGCCGGCTAGACTGACCTATCTGTGACAACTGAAAGTGAGCAGAATTGTGATTTCTCATCTTCCTCATTGTCCTCAGATGAAATGAAGAGGAGGAGAGACTTTTATGCGGACCACCCTGTAGATGGTGAGTTAGAAAGCACGCACCGGCTGTTTCATTTCCCTTTTTAAAGAGAGAGAAACACATTTCTTCATGGTTTAGTTGAAACAGAAAACAAATCTTACACCCTATAGGTCTTTTCTTTGCTTCTCTATGTATAATCTGGAACATTAAATTGCAAAGAAACACCTATAGGGTGTAACATTTCTTTCTTTTGGTCTTTGTTTTTTGAAATTGTATTTATTTTTACTTGATTTTCTGGGTATTTGTGTGTGTGTTTGTTTTATAGCTTCTAATGGATCAAATGAGGACCGTGGAGAGGTGGCAGATGAGGACAAGAGAATAATTACAGATGATGAGATCATCAGCCTCTCTATTGAGTTCTTCGATCAGACCAGGTAGGCGTTATCTGGCTGGTTTTGTTCCAGTGGCGTTGCGTGATGATTAATGCTACACTTTGTTTTAACGAAGTGGTCGTTCTTGACAGAGTTGCTAGCTTCATATTTAACTCCGTTACAGTGGCGAGAGAAGCAGTGATTATAATGTGTTTTAGTTAACACTGGGTAATGCCGTGTTCCATCAGATGTTGTTTAGATGGGACAAAAATGTGCTGTCTCAAATGAGACACAACACCGCCAAGTCTCCTCCCAAAACCACAGATTTTCAGCTTGTCTCCCACTGTTGCAGCCTTAACGAAGTGATTACATGTTGCAACTTATCAACTTGTTTCAGGCAGTGACAGACTTCTTGGTTTCTCGTGTTTACATGAGTAATAAGATACAAGTACTGTAAGTGTAAAATATTCAAGAATAAACTCACATCTGTGGGAGATAAAGAAAAGGAAACATTAATGATAAAGCAACAAAGCCACTTTTCTCATTCAGCAGCTGATTCTACAGAAACAAAAATATTTAAAAGTTTTTTTTATTGGTACAAATGAAATGTTGTTGTTGCATGTATGTATGGTGTTGGCAAATGAAAGACAAAAATGCCAGAAAGCTTTAAAGTTAATCATATTTTCTCTTTTTTATTCTGGGCAGACTGGGAGGTGGAGTGGAGGACAAGCCGTCTAAAGATCAGGTATTGCAAGCTGATTTTTGCCTCTTCTCTTCTCTGTCAGTATTATGGGTTTTCTTTTGGTAACATTCGGAACAAAATGAGAATGCAAAAGACTCCTGCAGACTCCTTTTTATTTTTTTAAGGAAGCAACTAATGAATGTTATTTTCCCCCATCTCTGTTGGGAAATCTGTTTAAACCAAACATCGTTTTCTGTTCAGAAACAGCTTTATGGTTTTTGTAAAGCAAATTCTGTTCCTGCTTTTAAGGTGGACCTGTGTGTAATAACTAAGATGCTTAGTCACTGTCTGTACGCCTTTATACAAATATATTGTAAAATGTCTAATTTTGGAATACTTCTCTGCAGGTGGCAAACAAGAGGTACCTGCAGTGTCCAGCAGCCATGACAGTCATGCATCTGAGAAAGTTTCTGCGCAGCAAAATGGATATCCCCAGCACCTACCAGGTCTGCATCCATCATTACTGATGGTTAATTTATTTCCCTTTTGACAAATTTAAAATGTACTATAGTTTAAACCTGTCAGCCCAAGTCATATCATGACTCTTATTTCAAAATTGTACATAAATGCATTTATATTTGCAGTTTTATTGTATTAAAATTGACTTTTTTTTCCCTCTATAGGTTGAAGTTATGTATGAAGACGAACCCCTGAAAGATTACTACACGTTAATGGATATAGCATATATCTACACTTGGAGAAGAGTAAGATCTTTTTGCTCAAAATACACCCGATCAAGTTGGTTTATCCTCATTTAACTATTAATCGTTAATCATAAATGTTCTTTCTTTGCCAGTTTTTGTATGGTATACAAAAGTATGGATCATTTAAAATCCTCTACATTGTCAAATAAACTAAATTATCATGTCCTCTGCTGGAGCACACATTTAAACACCCTGTGAGTTATAGTAAAATAAAATAAAGCAGTGTTTTTTTACAGAAAAATAAAGATTCACAAAAACAATGTTGATCTTGAACATGCATTTAGAATTTATTTTACCAATTAATACATTTATATTATCAAAGATCATACATTTAGATTTGATTTGCAAATATAGCTTAGGTTTTACACTGCACAAAAAAATGGCTGCTTGTTAAATACTGGTTTCCACCCCTTTGTTGTAACTAATGTGGTTCCTCTTATTTAAATGTTTTAAATGTAAAATACAGAGTAAAGGGATGGAGGAGAGTCTAGTGCAGACAACTTTATATACATTTCCACCTTTTTAAACTCCAGCTTGTAGGCCCACATGGGGGTTATTCTCTGAGGAGTGGAAACATACAAGTGACCTGAGAAATGATTTGATTCTTGTTCCTGTTCTTGGTCCTACAGAATATATATTTTGGAAGTTTAAAAGTCTATTTTAATTTGGGTTAAAACTGTTATTTGTTCATGGATGCAGGTGCAAAGAAACAAATTCATTTCCTCCTGCACTGTGGAGTTAATGTTGTATTCTGGTTCAAAACAACGTTAAACAAAGCGTGAGGAATGTGTATTTCACACGTTTTTAGTTTGGGATTCTCCATTTTATGCACTTGGTTTTAATTTCAACTGTTAAACTATTCGAAATATAATATATCTTTAACCCCTCCTTCTCCACAGAACGGTCCTTTGCCGCTGAAGTACAGAGTCCGGCCCAACTGTAAGAAGATGAAGGTGAGCCACGCGCAGCAGGAAGGCCAGAACAGAGCGAGCAGATCCGGTCCCGAGAGCGACTCTGCCAGTGACAAAGCCGGAAGTCCCGCCGGGGCTCCGTCCACGTCCTCGTCGCTGCCGAGCCCCGGCACGCCCGCGCAGTCCCCGCACCCGCAGCTACCGCACGGACCCAGTAACGTCAACGGGACCCCGGCCCCCGTCCCACCGACCCCCGTCCCACCGACCCCCAGCCGGCCCTTCACTCAGTTCGGCGGCGGCGGCGGCGGCGGCAGCAAACCCCGGAAGGTTCCTCTCAATCTGAACGGCTCGTCGACCTCCTCCGGATGACGCGGGGCTCCGGACGGAACCGAACCGAACCGAACCGAACCAGCCAACCAGACAACCCGCTTAGCTGATACTGTTTCCATGCCAACGTAGTTCCATCGTGTAGACAATGTTCTCTCTCTCTTTCTCCATTTGTTGTTCTAAATATTATGGCATCCTGTAAGTTTAAACGTAGTGGAACCAGAGACATTTCAAAATAAAAGGAACGGAGGAAGTCGATGTTTTTCTTTTTTTTTTCTCCTTTTTTTTTTTTATATGAAAGCGGATTTTGATGTTGACAAAAGAACGTTGGAAAGAAGGAGGACGAGCATTTATCCCCTTTTTAAAGCTACATCTTTATTTTACAGAAGTGACTGAAAGATAGACTTTTATATTTTCTTTTCGAATGAAACGTTGTTTATCATGATTGTTTCATGTGTGTTGGGATATTTTTCAAACCGTCAGTTTAAGACATGCATGCTCATGATGACACTTAGTTTTTTTTTTTTCTTCTTTTCTGGAAGAGGATTCTGCGTGTTTGCCCCACGCGTCTCATTCTGGCGGGTTTATGGGTGTGTTGCAGGCATCAGGTTCGCTCCAAACGAAAGGAAAATAAGTGTGTTTAGCGCTGCTGGCTTCACGGGAGAGAGAGAGAGAAAAAAATGCCTATGGAGGGGGAAAGAAATCAACTTTAAATTGCCTTTTACTGGAAAAAACTGTTTCTTGTAGCTGCAGTGGAATCGGATTGCTTATGCTCTTTAACATGTTATAAGCAGTTTTAGAGAATCCACGTGTAAATAGAAACAAAATGCATATTTAATCAACGATGATGTTATTCTCTTATTCCCCTTTGTTCCGAGGGAATGGCTTGGGCTCCTGTTCAGCTCCATTTCATGCTCAATGACAGATGTTTTGATGTCTCCCGTGTTTTCCGTATTTGTATCGCCCGATTGTATGGACAACTTATTGTATTGTTACTGTTGCACAGTATAAAACATCTAAATAAAACATTTTACACTTATGGAAGACGTCGGTTCGGTTTTGTTCTTTTTAACCGCAGTCAGGATCAAGTCACCTTTGTGAATACATCCTATTAAGATAGAAGGCGTTTTGATTTGTCACAGGAGTGATTTAATTGTTGCACTGAGATTCAGTTTCAATGGGAAAATGAAGTGAATACTTTGTCTACGAGGCAACAATGGATTATTCAGTTTTGTTTTTATTCCGCAATTACATTTCAGTGTCATTTTCATTCTCAACTAAGACCGGTATTTGTCTTGTATTGTGTGCGATACAATATGATTATATCGGATGGTAAAAATCGATTTTTAAAATTATATTTTCAAAATTGACTACATTTTCATTAAATAATTTTTTTAATTTCCAAATCATTTTTTTTCCAAATTGAATTAATTATAATAAATTAATAAATAAATAAATAAAAATCCAGAACACAGGTGGGAAGTTTAAAGCAGTACAGATTTATTAATCATGTCTAGTTATCCAGGTTATATGAGGTTTTAGTGAAAAGGCGAAGCTGGCAGGCAGCAGGATGTCAGAAGACTGAACACATGGAAGAATGAACCACACTATGCTATCAGACAGGCCCTAGTGTTTACATTTCATTTTACATTTCATTTTTATTTATTTATTATTATTAACCATGTCTCAAAGAACAGCTCCATTGCCTCACAGCAACCATAAAGTAATAAAACGAAAACAGCCTATTCGTATTCAATCCACATAATTGTTCTATCATTGCGTGGTGATATATACTCATATATATACATATATCATTTTAGTTTAATGTGGTAATTATCACAATAGTGAATAAAAATAGTGACCTCAAACGGAGCCGACAACAACCCTTTGCGTTTACTTTTAGCGTGAAAACAAACACAAATCCTAATAAAATAAGCGCAAAAACCAGAGTCCGATTGCAGAGCAGTCATATCAGTGGGTTTAATATTTCGTTTAAATGACATGCATTTCACACCGCGTCTGGTTGTTACTGATACTTTGTTAAAGATGGATATCGGGCTTTAGGCTTTGAGATAAAATAAATTGGCACTCTGCCACCTGAATCGGCTCAACCCAAATATGTATATATGGAATGAGCCGATTCCCAAATATATTATCCAGAACCTAACATAATCAGAATGACGCAGTGTCGCGCCTGCGTGCCTGATAGGACCAATTTTTATCCATACTTAAAAAAAAGAAATAACCAGCCCATATAGTTATAACTTCTCTATCTTATCTTATATCCTATCTAGACTATAGGCTTCTTTAGGCAGACTAATGGGCTGAACTTCCATAATACCAACCGAGAAAAAGAATTTTATAACAGCCAAATGAACGGGTTTATTTAGTCCATTACTTTTTAAAACGGGGTTTACAAAGTGCTTCGAGAAAATACCAAGACCTCCTCCAGCAGGCGGGTCGTGTGAGGACACACTGAGCAGGCAAAAGTAAAAAAATAAATAAAAAAAGGGGACATTCCGCGCCAACACAGTGCGGACTAAACTTAGTTCACACACAGGCAGCGAGTCAACTTTATATCAGCCAATGGCCGCTTCGACCTCGCTTGCGTTTCCCTTGTAATCGACTCGAATGGCGACGCCGTGCAAGTGTCCGCGGGGGTTGTTCTTTTAGCGGGAACTGAACGCGACGCGGAGCTCTCACACGCGACATGTTTCCGGGAAACTAAAAGTGCCCGCGAGGCGAGAGCGGCGGCTTCCATGCGGAGAGCGACTCGTCTCGGCCGTAGACGATCTTCGTCGAGTGCGAAGCAGAACGTTCCGCTTCCTGTCCGTTGCCACGGCAACACCGAACAACAACGCCACCTGTGAAACAAACCTGGAGAAACGCTGCGCTGAATCCTGCGATATAAACCCTGCTGCGTGCTTTTTCTTTTTCTGGGGAGAGAAACAGTAAATGTTTAAGGAGAGGGGGTTTCCATCAGGGTAACAATGAGTCAACGGCAGATCATTCAAGGTGAGACTCGCGAGCTTTTTTTGATTCAGGAAAGGAGGATTCGGCCAAAAGTCAAACTGTCTGTCTGTTTGGTGCTTTGCAGTTTTCGAGCAGTACCAGAAATCAAGGATGCAGTTTGTGCAAACTATTGCGGATCTGGCAACCAGGCCGCAAAACATAGACATCCTTCAAAATGCCGGTAAGAACCAAGCCGTGAGGCTGTGTTGGGCTTTTGCTGCTGCGCTCCCGGAGTTTACGCCTCTCTCTCTCTCTCTCTCTCTCTCTCTCTCGCGCGCGCGCGCAGGTGTGATGTCCATGCTGCGTCCCCTGATGCTGGACGTGGTCCCCGGCATCCAGCAGACGGCAGCTCTGGCCCTGGGCCGCCTGGCAGACCACAGCGACGACCTGGCCGAGGCCGTGGTGAAGGAAGACATCCTGCCCCAGCTGGTCCACTCCCTGGCCGCGCAGAATGTCAGTATCTCGCTGGTGTCCGGTGCTCAGTGCTCAGCCTCCGCCCTCTAGAGGCGGCTGTGTGTGTGTGTGTGTGTGTGTGTGTGTGTGAGACAGGAAAGAGACGGAGGTCGTCACCCCGCGGGGACCTCCGGGTCGGCCCCCTGAATGTGAGAGTGTGTTTTGGGCTAACTTGGCGGTTCGCCTGGGGGCTACTTCAAAACCCAAGAGCCCTTCACCAGGAGAGCAGCCAGGCTTTTGTCTCCCCTCCCCCCCCCCCCCCCAGCCCACCCCGAGGCTCAGAGTGGAGCGAGACATGTTGAAGTTCTTGTTTTTAGTGGGACAACGCGGTCTCATATAATGCGCTTAAAATCGGACACTTTTCGGTGTGCACTTTTAAACATTGTACGTCAGATGTGACAGGAACTCAGTGTTTGCTGCAGACTTATGAAATCCCGTGGTTTTAAGGTGGGTCAGTTAGACTTGTCCGCAGTCGAGTTGCAGAAGATGTGACTCCAGATGAACTCTTACAGCATATAAACACATCTTCTTATTTGGTGTAATAATGATGCTTTATGGCCATTTAGCTTTCGCAAATGTGAAAGCCCAGTGTTACGACTTAAACACTCTCACTGTTGACCATGCAGGGTTATTGGGTCAGAAGAAAATACAAAATATTTAAAGGAAAAAAATGGCTAATTTTTCCAATTAGTTCTTATTTTTACACACACAGGATTAGGTAGGGAGCCCAAACAATGAAGAATTAAAGATAATGTCAACTGAACACAAGGGTTAGTACAGTAAAGGGAAAACGCTAGAATAAATACGATATTTAAATAGTTAATTAGATAAAAACAAACCATTTTTCTTTAAGATTAAAAAAAATCGAATCTGTTTGCATTCTTTACATTGTGGGTTTGTCATCAAACCACAGAACAACATAACTGTCCAGCATCTCAATTCAATCCTCACTTTGTGCCACGACGACTGGTGTGTGTGTGTGTGTGTGTGTGTGTGTGTTTGTACGCAGAGGTTCTATAAGAAGGCAGCGGCGTTCGTGCTGCGCGCGGTCGCCAAACACTCCCCCGAGCTGGCCCAGGCCGTGGTGGCCTGCGGGGGCGTCGATGCCCTGGTTCTCTGCCTGGAGGAGTTTGACCCCGGGGTGAAGGAGGCCGCCGCTTGGGCTCTGGGCTACATCGCGCGACACAACGCGTGTAAGAAAGACACACCGACACGTTCCGATTTGATTGCTATCGTTTCCCCTTCATCTCTCGCCGCTACAACGTGTTGAATGGTCGCTTCCTCTTCCTTCCGTTGCCGCGCAGCGCTGGCCCAGTCGGTCGTGGATGCGGGTGCCGTGCCCCTGCTGGTGTTGTGTCTTCTGGAGCCCGAGATGGCCCTCAAACGCATCGCTGCTTCCACCCTCAGCGACATCTGCAAACACACAGCGCAGCTGGCCCAGACTGTGGTGGACCACGGTGCCATCGCACACCTGGCACAGATGATCCTCAACCCGGACGCCAAACTCAAGGTAGGCCTCGGAGTGGAACGAATGAAAAAGAAAAAACGAACCTCTTCACTGCTTCATTTGAAACGATATTACTGATATTTGTTCTTGTGAAATGGTTACAAGCCTTAGAAGAGTGCTTGCCAAATGATAACACCTGAGACACGCATGCTGAATATTCATGTCACCCAAGTGTCCTCTATTGTTCTCATCATTGAAGCTGTAGACCGTTTTTAACAACAACACACGTGCTTCCCTTTCATGTTCGTACTGTGCATGTCATTGTCCTGTTACATTTCATGTCACTGCTGTATTGTCACATATTATAAATGGCTGAGTGTAACAGGGCAGATGTGTGAACATATTCCTTCATTTTTGTTAAACTAGTCAAAAGAGAGAGAGTCTAAAGATATATATTTTCTTTATGATTTCTATTGGGTTGTTATTATTTTGTGTTTCTGTTTGTCCTATTTCCTCTCCTTTCCTTCCTTCCTTCATCTTTTTAACAAACCACTTGCCCTCTGTGAATGTGATACATTGTGATGTGTGAATTAATAATAAAATAAAGTGATTTTTGAAAAACATAATTTTATTGAGAATACAGAGTTGAAATATTCCTTGTGATGAATAAGAACAATTTTTCATTAAATACTTTAATTACATTTTTTTAAATTGGGATTCCTTTGGGTACAAATTACTGTTGTGAAACAAATGCAACATATTGGATTCTAAGTGTTAGAAAACTTGCCAGTTGATCAGAGTAACACAATCATACAGAAGTCAGGTTTCTATTGGTCTTGGGAAACCTGAAAAAGTGGCACCTATGCTTGAAAATCTTTTTTGTGATTTCATTAATAGAATGTTAAATATTAACTCTGACTGCAGGGAGAATTTATAACGTTAGAAACAATTACAAGAAAGTAAATTAAATTAGATGTAATGAATGTACCATTCAAGTGTAACACAAATACCAGACATTTAATAAAGAAAAGTAACATTTCACCTTTATAAATGTACAACACAAGGCTGGAATGGAATTGAGGAGAATGTGAATGAAATCCGGTGACACTTCAGACATGTTTGTGTCTCCATCCAGAGGCAGGTGTTCTCGGCCCTCAGTCAGATCAGTAAGCACTCTGTCAGCCTGGCAGAGCTGGTGATAGAGGCCGAGGTGTTCCCTGCAGCCGTGGCCTGCCTCCGAGATCCAGATGAGTACGTCAGGAAGAACGTCACCACCCTGATGAGGGAGGTGGTGAAACACACGCCCGAGGTGACTGCACACACTCGCACTTAAACACAGATATGCACGGCCACGCGGTGTCTCTGGGTCTATATGTGTGTGTGTGTGTGTTTCCAGCTGTCCCAGGTTATTGTGAATTGTGGTGCCATGGCAGCAGTGATTGACTATCTGAGCTATTCCCGTGGGAACCTGCGTTTGCCGGGCATCATGATGCTGGGATACGTGGCGGCTCACACCGAGAACCTCGCCATGGCCGTCATTCTCTCCAAGGTGTGTGTGGTTGTTGACCTCTGGTCTGATCTCCCCTTGACACGCCACGTGACAGTTAAACCCACCACTCAAACCTGCGCCTTAACCCGTCAGGTCCAGGATGTAGGTCACATTAACCGAACCGGTCCTGCTCTGCTGTGTGTCCTCCCGTCCTGCAGGGGGTGCCACAGCTGGCCCTGTGTCTGTCCGAGGAGCCTGAACATCACGTCAAGGCGGCCACAGTCTGGTCCATCGGCCAGATAGGCCATCACACCCCCGAGCACGCCAAGGCAGTGGGCACCGCTAACCTGCTGCCCAAACTGCTGGAACTGTACATGGACGCCAGCAGCTCAGAGGACCTGCAGGCCAAAGTAAGATCTGCAGCTTTGCAAGTTGAGACTGTGTAATGAGGTCTGAGTACTAAAAGGCTGTTTGCTCATCTTACTTTGCTTGTACTTTTCAAAAACAGCAATATTTTAGATACACGGCTGTGTGTTGGTAATGGAGATTAGCCTTTCGTGCATTCTTAGCAGGCAAGAGGACAAGACAAACTCTTTTTTTAAGCTATTCGTGGAGAAATGATGAGCCACAGGTCAGGGTAATGTTCAGTTGCTAAGAGAAAGGGGAAAGGTTTCTATGATTGTATGTGCAGTGAAGTTCATCCCTCTCCTTCTTTCCAGAGTAAGAAGGCTCTGAAGAGCATCCTGCAGAAGTGCACCTACCTGCCGGCTCTGGAGCCGCTCCTCTACGATGCCCCAAGCAACATCCTCAAACACGTCGTGTGCCAGTTCAGCAAGGTGGGCGACCCGAATCAGTACTCTGCTTTTTTTTTTAATAACCTAAACGAACGTCTGCTTTGGTGATCCAGATCTTAGACGTTATGTCGCCCCTCCTCAAAAGGTGCTGCCTCATGACAGCAAGGCTCGCCGTCTGTTCGTGACCACCGGGGGGCTGAAGAAAGTGCAAGAGATTGATGCTGAGCCAGGCTCCCCTCTGCAGGAGCACATCAACGCCATCAACGGCTGTTTCCCTGAAGAGATAGTCAGGTGTGTTTCTCTTCCCCATGCATGTGTGCATGACACACACACACACACACACAGTAATTTAGGAGTGACTGATCAGATCACATGACCATATAGACAGCAGTGACTTCAGAGCTAGGGCTGACTCAGCAGCACGTTTTTGGTACTATTTTCTTTCCGCCACATCTCTGCCATCACTGTCAGCTCACACCGGTCCTGTCACCAGGGTCGGACGTCACATTTTGCAACTGTGGCAGGTTACTGAATATTTCCACCAGCCACTACATAGTTTTTTTTTTGTCTGCCACTTCTATGCAGAGCACTTTAGAATAGTAAACAGAGACAGTGGTAACTGACAGTAGAGATATATAAGAATATAACCGTAAACCCTGGTCTTTTAAAAGTAATATTTATTGGTTTTTACCTGCCAACATTCTGGCAGGTTCTGATTTCATTCCCTGCTTAGAACATCATATTAATATATTTTTGCATTTGATCCTAAATGCTTTAAGTTAACTTTTTAAACAATAAGCAGTATTCAGCACTACCTGTATGATAATGGTAAAATGATGATAACATCCTTCATTACAGAACGCAGTATGTTTTCTGTGTGTGTTGTTTCAGGTACTACTCCCCTGGCTACTCAGAGGTCTTGCTGGAGCGGTTGGAGAACTACCAGCCGGCCTGACGTCACTTCACACTACACGTCCTGTTGAAACGTTAACATGAAGATGTACCTGTGCGTATACAGTAAACTCAAGCTGTTTTTTTTCCTCTCCAAAAAGCAGTTTTTCATCTTTTGGATTGTGTTTGTGTTGAGTTCCCCCCCCCTACCTTTAAATGCATGTTGGTAGTAACTGCAGCTGCAGCGTGTGTTAGGACAGTTACAGACAGCACATGCCAATGTTATCATTATATGTTGTGCAAGAGACCTTAAAGATAAAATAAAATAAAGGACGCTCTTTTTATAACGAGGTCAAAGGTCAGGCTCAGCAGCAAGCCAAGTTGTTTCAGAGAGGCAGCTCACACACACACACACACACACACACACACGTCTTCATTGCGCATTACAAACACACAAGATACCGTCGACGGTGTCTGCGTAGTGGTTGCAGGAGAGTCACACTGCCCCCTGGCGGCCGTGGTTCCTCCCTGCAGCTCGGCTGTGTGCGTGCGCGCGCGTGTGCGTGCGCGCGCGCGCGCGCAGCAGCTGCAGCGCACATGGCGAGCCGCTCTTTGTTTATTGTCTGCTGGGTCGTCTCTGCTTGTTCTCCACATTGTAGCCCACTGACGGTGCAAACGAGCCTCCGCCTCTTGCTGCAGCGGAGATCGGAACATTTTACGGCTGCAGCTGCCGCCGCCGCCCCTCCTCCTCCTCTTCGAAAAAATATCAAATCGGATTTCATCCATGCAGCTACACGCCTCAGGTCTGCGGCGGAAATGTTTCCCCTTCTAGTGAGCTTGACCAGGCTTTGATAAATACAGACCGTTGAAACAAATGGCCAACAATGGCACTTGTATTCAATGATTAATTAAAAAGAGGAGTATATTTCATATTTAACGTATAAACAAAGGAAAACAGGATCGAAAACACCAGCTCCGCATTTCCCCTCAGTATGTCCTGCAGGACATTTAACCAATTGTGCAATTTAGCCTGTTGCAAAACAACGGACCGGCTTTCGTGTAACTGCGTGTGGAGCAACAGCTTCCTCTAGATTCTCACGTGTTGTCTCTGAATTATTCTCTGAATTCAACATATGGAGAAACGATAATATTCATTACAAGGTCAACTGATCTGAGGTTTAACCTGTTGGTTCATTTAGTGCAGAAGCCTCTCGCGGTCATGTTAAATATTAGGACCGACGTGCACGGCATCAGAAGGATAACAAATAAATCACTAATGTTAGCCGGGGTATTTTGAGAAAAAAAAAATACAGGGCTTAAAAAAAAATGGAACTCCTTGTTGAAGCACATTTGAATGTGCTGGGATACCAACACGCTCACTAGTGGAAGCATTAAGGAGCGCTTTCTGCTCGCAATGCGACAAACCTTTTGTTCCAAATAAGACAAGAAAATACTTTCACCTCTGCGATTATAGCTTATCCTTTCATTCGCGACAGCTGAAAGGCTATTTGGTGTTCAGCCTCTTCAAAAACAGAAACGCAGGACGGAGCGACAGTATTTTCCCGTCGGACGTTTTCCACAAACAGATCATCAGCCGTGTGTCTGGGTGGTGTTCACTTCTACAGACGGACTGTGAAGACTATGCATCCGCTTCTGTAAATCAATCGGTGCTAAATTCAAGGGCGCAAATGACGCAAAGCGCAACGATTTTAGCGATTGCGACTTTATATCCTTAAAGGAAATAACTAACTAACTAAATAAAGCTGTCCTCTGGTCCACCGGCACATCTGTGTCGCGGCTCCCTCTGCTTCAGTTTGCTTTATCACTGAGACGACCCAACTGTTTCCCACCAACACCTGCACGTTTTTCGTTATGGTATATGTCCTCCACATTTAATGAAATGATTAGGCCACCGACAGATGACACGTTAACAGTCGCAGACTAATAACGGTAAGCTACAAACAATGCCGCAAGGTTTCTTCCCTCAAACATGACAATTAAAGCCCGCGAAAGCTCCTTTTCTTGAACTTTTTCATTTGTAAAAGTCATCGAGTCTGGCGACATATGTCAGTTTAAAAACAGGGCACCAGAAAAACTAACACATTTAACAATGGAGGAATAAATATGGAGTTGTAAACGACAAAGACAAAAAAAAAACCCCATCAGAGGTAGAGTTTGAGTTAAGCAGAACAAGTGCTTTAATTGGTTGAGTGAACGCTTATGGAATGGAGTGTATTATTATTATTATTATTATTATCATCATCATTAAATGTGAAGAACAACATCAACATTTTGGCCACTGAAAGGGAATTCTCACCAGCCATTGTCAGACAGCAATACACACACACACACACACTCTCTCTCTCACACACACACACAGTAATGCAAAAGTATTTTAGATGTAGTCTGAAAGTACTCAGGACTGTTGTGAGACCAAAGCTCAACTGCAGCAAAGGATGTTTCCTGGCCTGGTGTGTTGACTTGACTTCCACATGCAAATTCAGAGGAGTCAACTACTTTTTTAGTTTTTGTTACAGTTTTTCTCTACACAGTGGTTTGGATTTTGAATCTAAAAAGGCCAAAAGGAATTTTTGTCCAGCTCTGCAGATCTCGCCTAGCCTCTGGGCATTTGTATTTGTAACCAAATCATTTCCCCATAACACTCGATAAACCACAACACAGGGCTGTTATTGTTTTTTTTTTTCATTTTTCCCACAACTCTGGACATGTTCACATATCAGCGATGCACGTCTCGCTCCATCTCCCAGTACACATTAAAAAAACAAAACAAAACAAAAAACAAATTCAGTTCAAAACACACACAATATAACGTTCTTTACGATAATGTTCTTTAAGCTCATGTGGGGTATTGTGACTGCTGAAAGATGATTTTGGCAAGTTAACGGTGGCAGCAGTTTGACTGGTGGGTGGAGTTGATGGGTGAAGGAGCTCATTCAAGCACAGACTTGTTCATTTTAAGGTACAGCAGCAGGGCGCGTGTGTTATTGTCATCTTTAATTTGCATCTGTAAAAGTCTGGTTACTATTCCTCCGAACGAAACAGAAAAATACTCACTCTCCCAGCATGCACTGCTCTCCAGGGCCAAACAGAGCAAAGCAGACTAGAAGATGATTGTGTTCCCTCATTCTGTTTTACTTTACGACACAACCTATGTACAGTATGAGCTACGTTACAATAGAAACAAAACAGCCCATTAATAGTGACAGAACACAAAGATATCGACTAACTCGGGGTGAACTATCAGCTGACAGCCTCCCTGGTGACACGCAGGTGATCTGGGTTACACCAAAAAAGATGGCAGTAAAAAAGCAAGAGAACTTAAACCTGTATTGGAAATGAGTAGGAGTTGTACATCAAAAGGTAAGTGAAAATATGGACAAACACTTAAAAAAAAAAAAATCCACATTCCTGAAATGTGACAACGTCTGCGGTTAAAGGGTAAATGTGATGAAGATGCTGACGGACTCCTGAGGTGTGTGTGTGTGTGTGGGGGGGGGCAGTCAGTTAGCGAGGACGAGCACGACAAAACAATCACGACACGCGCACACTCCACAATGCACTTCCACACACACACACACACACACACGTTCTTTATAAAGGCAGGACCAGCGTGGACGAACAAGGGATTAATATCAGCAGACGGCACCTCGCTCTGAGGAGGAGGAGGGGGAGGAGGGGGACACCTGCACAGACTGAATAACCAGAATGAAGGATTTGAATTTACAGCAACTGAAAACTGATCCACCATGTTCAAATTTAAGACAGCAATTCACTTTTTCTTTTTTTTTTGCCGGTCAAATCACAATAGTTAGAATGGTTTTGTTTAACTGACTGAAAATAATGAAGAAATGTAAATACAGAGGTGTTGGGAGTGGAGGAAGGTTGAGCAGGGGCTTGAACATAAAGCATGTCAAAGTAAACACCCTATTATTAAAATAACCTTTTTACCTTTTGTTTTAAAAAAAGATTACAAAATATAAAATTAAATAAATTTGGAGTATAAAGGCACACATCTTGCACAGTGTATACAATGAAAAACAGTTATTTAAAGCATGGTAGGGACTATTTTACACTCACAAATCTGGTTAAGGTGTAGGGACACAAAGAGAACCTGAACAGCCAACGACACAGACTAGAGAGGAGAAAGGAAACTTAGTCCTGTGACATGCAATTTTTTTTATGACTTTTCTTCTTTTTTAAACATCTATAGTAAGCATTGTATAAATTCAAGCAGTATCATTCTTCATTTACCACAGCACCATCATTCATTCATTAGGGTGTCTCCTTTTTTGTTTAAATACAACTATATTGCATGACTAAAATCCAATGTAAAAATATAAATGTGAATATAATCTATGATATCTAAACAAACATATTGTGATGGAAGCTTTTTGCATGAGTTAGAATAGTCAAGGAGGACGACTTTACTTGCTTTAGTTGGTTGATACACAACGTCACACGCAACAACAACTTTTCTCACTCACATACAAGTATATTGCATTTCCCTTGTTAAGACCATAATCAACTAATTGGGATCGTATTTGTAACATTTGGTTCCTTTCCTCTTGTGCAAAGTATACAAAAAAAACCTCAAACAGAAACAAACAAACAAAAAATATTACCACATCGATTCATAAAACTGCCAAATTTTAACACAGATAAACCACCTTTTTAAAAATGTCAACAACAACACAAACAACGATGAATAACAGACTCCCAGCTGAGGTTAAAGAGTAGAGAATGATGCTGATGGTGTTAACGACTTAACAACAGCGTAGCTTTACATCTGCAGCTACTCGCCCCCCCCCCCCCCCCCACCCGTTACAACCTTTGAACACTGACACACACGTCGCTCGCCATCATTGGGTGTGTGCTGGTACGATGCTGGAGGTAAACAGCCTTCTGTCTGCCCTGAACGCACAAGCACAGTCACACTGTTGCCTGGTCCCAAACCCCCCTCCCCCCCACACACCACAGAGCACTTCTAAAAAGGATTGGAGAGGTTAGTTTACAAAAGCCCTGGAAACAGAACTCGTCCACTTCTCGTCCCCCCCGTCTAATATTGCAGTAAATTCTTCCCAACCAATCCCTTCTGGAAGAAGCGCCCACAAGTGACAGATAGTGGAGGAGACGGGATTTGAGATTAGGCCTTTAAAGATCCAATTCTATGAAAGCAAAGTTCCTTTTCCTCTTTGTTGCAGCGCATGTAACAGAACAAGAGCTCCTAAACTCTAATAAACAAATAAAAGTGCAACATTTTTGATTTTTACTCATAAGGTGCTGATGGCAACAGAAAGTTAAAGGCTGATGATGTTTCAATGTGACGGCCTTTAAGAAGACATAACGAGGAGTGGCTCACTCTTAATCAGCCACGCGAGACTTCTGGGTCATTCCCTGCCACAGGAACAGAAACCGGGACGACATTACAATGCCCCACGAGGTTATGCAAGTAAAGGACACTTAAGAGAAGCCGTTTTCCTTGAATCCCTCCTCTTCTCATTTTAAAGTACATATCCTTCCCTTAATCATTATTTATCACTGTTCATCACAACAAAGCAAAAGGGACAAAGCCCCGGCGACCACTGAGGTGCAACTAGTGCCTGAAACGAGCATTACATTTTACTGCAACAAGTGAACTCACCTCAGCTGGTGAGAAGTGTTTGTTTGAGTGTGTGACAAGAGGATAACCCAGAATTCATTATCTGTACATGGAGGAGGAGGAGGCGCCTAAAGGGTGCGTGACGGAGGAGGAACCCAGATGGGACGATTTGTTTGGCTGAGTACTTGTATAGCGTTTGGGTGGGGGTCTGGCTGTTGGCCTTTTGGAAGACTGCTTCCTAGTTCCTGAAATGAAGCAATTACATTAGGCGAGGCTCAACATGAACTTCCTTGTTACATCCCGCCTTCTCTTCGCAAGAGGGTCCTCACTCTGTGCTGTAATCGGACTTCTGCATTCCCCTTGACCTCACACTATGCGCATCACATCCCCTCCCCCTCCCCCTAAACACCTTAAGGGAAAGACAAACATCAAAATAAAATAAAAAACAGCTGGGTGCTGGATGTTGTATTAGAGGCAATAAAAAAAAAAGCCATATTCCCACATAAACACAGACAAAAACAAATATATATATATATATATATATATATATATAAAAAATGACTTGGACACTTGCTTTCAACACCCTTATCATCCAAAGTAACACATGAACAAAACTCAACAGAGGAGAGGTTAAATGTAAACGAATGATGTTTTTTTTTAGCTGCAGAGCGTGGCACCCCACTGAAAGAGAGAAACAAACAGGGAGGGGTGCGGAGAATGGATGAGGGAGAGTGATACAAAGCCATCACAGCACCTTATTCATTCAGCCTCTCGATGGTTTATTCTCTCCGTCACTTCTCTTCCCCGCCCTGCTCCCCACTTGCCCTCCCTCTCCCCATGTGCCCCCGTGCCCCCTGTCGCTCCTGGAGGCTATGACAGGATAGTGGTGATGAAATCGTAAAACCTCTTTGAGTACTGCTCCGGGTTCACCGTGGAGATCTCCGCTCCGGCCTGCAGAAGAGGACGACTGTCAGTCACTGCACGCAGCACATTTGTCTTGTAAGTTGTCGGTCAGTGTTAGAATTATAAATAGTTCGTCATTGTCTTTTGAACAGAACCGTTTAAATAGCTCTTGTATGCAGCTACATACCCCATGCTTGACAGTCTTGGCGGCGTGCGCAGCTTTCTTCTTGGCATCGTAATGCTGCAGGATGTCTATGACAGCCATGAAGTAAACCTCCTTCCTGGGGGCACCTGTGGTTTAAAACAAACACACCCTGAATGAGAATCTATGTATTTGCACAGTATCATCAGTTATAAAAACACAA
This sequence comes from Nannoperca australis, assembly GCA_036023655.1. NCBI lineage: Eukaryota > Metazoa > Chordata > Actinopteri > Centrarchiformes > Percichthyidae > Nannoperca > Nannoperca australis. The sequence goes on along the minus strand of JAVQJD010072980.1, from coordinate 10,030 downwards.
AACAAAATCCTTGAGATATTTTTGACAGCAGCAGGTTTGACAACTAGAAGGAGAACTACATTACCCAGTAGGGGGAGCTCTCGCTAATGTATTTTATTTAGCTGTTAAATACAACCCTGTGTTGAATAAGCCTAAAAAATACATTTAGCTACTCACTATCATTGCTTTTGATGGCGTAGACGTCGATGGTGGGATCAAACTCTCCAGGTGACAGAGGCTTGTTGCTGTCCAGGGTGTTGCTGGGGCTGTCGGGAGGCGTTCCAATGCCACCTCCGTCGCTCTCGCCCTCCTCCTCAGCCTCATTGTCTTCGCTTTCCACCTCTTCCTGCTCGGCTCGCTCCACGTCGTGGATCCCCACCAGAAGACTGTAGTCCATGAGCTTCAGCAGGGCCAGGAACTGAGGGTGGATGGAAGAAGGTAGGACGGTATAGGAGATGTGAGGAGCACAAGTGTTTAAGGAGAGAGATGGGAAAGAGTAACAAGAATGGGCAGGTTAAAAGAGGAAATGTATTAATCCAGACAGAAAGGGGTGACATCGAAGGAGGGGTGGGCTTTTTTTCCTTTAATTTACAGCAAGATGCCCTACCTCAAATATCATAACAGTTAAACGTTGCGACATACAGTAATACCATTTAAAACATTAAAAGCTATGAGTTCAGTATGGATTGCTAAGCTGTGAATCAACCCTAAAATGTGGACGCTAGTGTTAAACTAGTGTTAGCAGAAAGTCTACATTTGCAGTCATATTGAACAGTTAACGCATACCTCCACATCTTTCCTGAGCTTCTCCAGGAACATTTTCTTGTTCTCCCCGTCAATGTGGATCTTCTGCCCATCATTGATGAAGTCATTGTCCTTGTAGGTGGGCAGTTCCTTGGCCTGCCCATTAGTATCGGAGATCAGCGACCAAATAAACAACAGTTAAAATCACAACACTAGACGGTTCAAACCTGAGAGGCACGGCGCTGTAGGCGGCAGACCTGGGCAAAAATGTGACAGAATTCTGGTGCTCAAATCAAGTGTCAATTTGTGTTTTGGAAGACAATTGTCCATAAATACCACTACATCCAATCACACCAAGTTGGAATCCATAAATGTATTTGAATATTGCTTGAGATATTTGGCATTAAAAGGTCAGAAATTGACAAGAAAGAATCCATTTACTAAAAGCAGCAACACCAGCATCAGTGTTCTTCATCCTTTTTCCCCAGAATACTTAACTATTTAATATATTGTACATGTCATTACACAGGACTAAAAGAGAGCATAGAGCTAACTCTAAGACTTGAGGGGTATTTCAAAATGCATGACAAAGATCCATTTTAATCTTAGGAATGAGTCATGTCAACTGCTTGTTTAAATGTTATCTGCCTGACAAGACAATCCTGCATGTTGAAATACCCTGTGGACATAATCAAGGCTTTGGGTCTGTGGTTTATTAGACAAGTCTGATTCAGCCAAATACGACATATATTACTGGTAAAATGAGTTGGCTAACAAAGTACCGGCTTGTCTAACCAAACCAAGGCTGACCACTTTTAAAGCTATACTTTTTGGCCGTATAAAAAAAACAAAACAGTACATGCAGCATGCTCAGGGCAGGGCACAGATCCATCGGATGCACCAATTTGCACATTTTCCATATTGTTTACAGTAAAGTGTATTCCCTCCTCAGGACCATGAAACACAAGGCCTTCGGTATGTTTTTGGTGGCACATTACGCAGAAGTTTGGACAGCTTTTTAAATGCATCTGGTAGATCCATACACATTGCGTCATGAGAAAAAAAGGACGTCCAACTCAAAGCCATGAAACGTCCTTGTTGGCACTGGGCTGGTGTCCAAAAAGCATCAAGTTCTTATCAGTTTTATAATAGGCTATAGAGACAAATCATACGAACGTTGTTCATCTGAGATGCTTTTCGGAAACCAGACTGTGGTTTGCATGTAACGTGAACTTTTTCTTTATTACTCTGTAAAGCCAGCGTACTGTATCTCTGTGACGGAATCCCACTATTCAGCCTACAAGCAGAATGAAGGAGTTTCCTATTTAATTATTATTAATTAAAAACTTATTTATCTACTGGGGTTCATTTTCTTCTTAACCTGGCTGCTGCACAACTGCCAGCAGCCTGTAGGGGGAAGAGGTGTTATGTGAGGAGGGACTAGTTCTGAGTTCTGAGTCACTGAGGAAAAGAGAGCAGGAAATGTGGCAACAGGGCAGCAGCAGCAGCAGTTTAGCTACTAGTGTTTCTATGGCAGCAGGAGAAGAGTAGCAACACAACAGCACTTTGTAGCACTAGAATGAGCTTGGACAGCACACACTGACACACATACATACACATACAGATTACACCTTTACACAGACAAAGACAGGAATATATATATATCACAAAATAGGACATTTGAGCACATATATATACAGACATAGACCTTTAATTTGCAATAAGTATGGGATGTGCAACTTGCTAGACTGAAGATAGATGCAACATAAAAAGTAAATGAGGACACCGTAATGCTGACTGCAAAGGGGAACATAACCTGAAAGCATTTTGCAGGCCTGTCGCCTACACAGACACCTCGGCTCTTACATTCATTCATCTTTCTAGGCTTTCATTTTCAGCTGTCTTTTTATTTCCATGCCATACACTCTCAGTCTTTCTAACTGGTTCATTACGTCTTATGCTTCCTCCCGGTCACGCATAGGATTGTATAAGTCGGCCTGTTGTTGATTTTCTTTATTACAATGACTGCAATGAAATGGGACTCTTCTGTGGTGCACTATACGTTGTGGTAGTAAGTAGAAAAACTGAAAGATGTGTTGGAGGAAAGGCTGGGTCGTCGATTAGCCTTGAAAAGCTGTGTGACAGGTGAATTTCTCCTTAAAAGTGAATCACATTTATTTTTGGTCTGCCGTCAGCTGGTTGGAAAATGGATCTTGGCCTTTGACCACATTGATGTCATGCTGTCACAGAAGAACAAAGCTATGCCTTTCTGTAGGATTTGTGGTATGCTAGCACTGGGGTGTGTGACTTTCTAGACACACTCTCTAGACTATCCAGTTCTATTCCTACTGATGTTGTCAGGCCACATAAACCAAGCAATTCATGTGTTTATTTAGCATTGTTATACATGAACACACAGTAAAAGCTGTGTATATCACTTATTCACAATTAACTGCTTGGGCGTGTATGAGAATAACTTTCGCTTGAAAACAAAACAGTTGCATGAAAGATGTGTATTAACAAACGTGCTTCAAATAGTTTGCACCTAAATGGTTTTGTTCAAACTAGTGCTGCCTCTATAAAAAAGCAGCATATCTAAAACCATTATGGCATTATGTCATATTCTGAGCTATTCTAAAAAAAAAGAGCAGGTAATGTCCTCCCAAAACTAGAAACAAACAGGACTGAGACACGGGTTATTGCCATACTCGTTCAGAGATACCAACATACTGACTGCTCGTGAAACTCTTATCTCAGAGGGCTGTGGATATTTTAAAAACGCTGACCAGAATCACATTGCTTCTGGGTCAGATTATTCTATTATTATATTTCACAAAAGTGTTTTGGCTGCACCACATAGATCCAGGAAATCTTATCTGCTCTCTGTTGCCTTAGAGGATCATGTTCTCCTCATCACAGGTTTTATGATATCTTGCTTTTAAATCTTCAGAAACATATTCTTCACCGAAATGCAAATAGGTACCACGGATGTGGTCAGCGTACACAGGTTGATAAATGTTGTCTGCTTAGCAGTTTGTACTGCAGAACATAGAAAAACTTTGTTTAACTCACTAGTTGGGTTTCAGTTGTTAACGTGGAATAAAAATACCCCACAAAGCAAGGAAGTTCTCCCTCTGAAAAAAAATCTTCTTTCCACCAAGTATGTACTTTCTCTTTCCATCTCTGGTTCCTGAATTTTAGATTTTTGACCACGCAGCGTGTCCTTCCCATTCATGCTGCCACCTTACTCTGCTGCTTCTTGCTCTCCAGTGTTTCGGATACATGCTGGTGCCGTTGAGTGAATGATGGGAAGAAAAACAAACTGTCTGGCAAAACTCAAAACTGAACTTGCTGACAAGTTGAGCAATGGGTGACTGTAAATGGATGAAAAGTGTGCGAAATATGGCCATTAAATAACAGTGTATCGAAGACGAGGAAACGAAAGAATGCTCGGCCGTAAGAAAAATAACAATTAAAATAAGATTGGTTTAATAGATCATGCCTGGTATTTGAGCCCTGGTTCTCTTACATCTCTTACGTGTTTCATGGCGCAGTAAAAGCGCGTGGCAATCCGCAGTGTTTGCAGCCTTTGCTGAACGTTACCAGATTTGGGCCGAGGGGGCACATCCTCTGGTTGGGGCGGCTGCTAGAAAAGGGGGAGCGAGGGAGGGACGGTAGGGGTGGAGGAGAGGAGAGAAGAAAGGAGAGAGGAAGGGAGGAAGGAAGTTGGAAGTAAAGGCAAAGTGTTTAAAATGTAACAGAACACAATTGTTTTTTAAAATTGGTGGGGGTTGGAAAGGGCATCCACGCGAAAGATCCGTACGCCCAATCAGGATGTTTATATTCCTTAGGTGTCTTTACAATGGCTGCGTCAAGAAAGTACATCAGTGTCCCACAGGTTCATCCAGTAACGCTGTAAATAAGTGTAATGATTTTTGCAGAATCTTAGACTATTTCCATTTTATTAGTTTTATTAATCAATTGGATTTTAGACTGTATAGTTATATAATATGCATGCATGACTCTGATCTGCCTACACTGGTATTATGAGTGTTTCCTGGGATAAATGCCTGCTAGAGAAAGGAAGCAGCCTAGCAGCACTACTCTAAGGAGGCTGGGAGATGGAACTATGAAGAGTGAGGAAACAACTTTAAACTAATTTGCACTCTATGAACTTGTATTCTGCCAAAAATCTATTCAGGTGTGGTACTATTTCTAAGAATTACTGGATAAGGGGCTACTAATAAAATATCAAGGCTGTTCACACTCATACTGACACATGTGCCATGTGCCCCCACCGGAGAGACCAGCCGGTGCTGGCATGAGGAGAGAGAGGAGAGTAAACAAAAACAACAAACAACTGTAGCAGATAGCTACTGAGCAGAGACCCAGAGGAGATGGGTGGTATTCCACAAACCAAGGACCAGTAACAGTAATAACATAAAAACACAACCTCTACATTTTCCAGGTCACATAACAAGTACTGTGATCGCACCAATAATCTCCACCAGTGTTTGCTAAATTGTGGGTCAGTGTCGTAAATGGGTCATGGACAGGTTTATTGTGATAAACCACAAAATAAGTAAAGCAAAATAAAGTAGCTAGTATGATTTGATGGGCTTGAGTGAAACCAAATGTACCTAGTTTGGGCTATTGCGCCAATTTGAGAGTAAAAAATATTAACACGTAAACCCACTGATCATCTGCTTGGTAAAATGCCGTACATAAAATGTGTCAGAAAGCCAATTGCTGCTGTTTGATAGTCAAAACACTGAGACAGCAGCCACAAGAACTTCAAAATGTATTTTATGAAAAAAAAAAAAAAGAGTTATATGTGGGTAGAACAGAACACGTCCACAATGTGCAACAGAATGGGGCTGGTGTTCATACATATTGGAATGTGTTAGAAATAATGTGACTTCAAAAAAAGATGCAGAAAAAAAACATTATATACCATGCAGACACATGCATGAAAGGGAGACGGTCATGCAGTCAGGAGAGAACCCTGCCATGCTTGTTGTTTGTGTGTGTGAAGAAGTTTTTATATTTTCACACACTGTACCTTCTCAACAAAAAACAAGATTTTTCTCTTTCATTTGGCGCGATGCACCCTCTTACTCAATTTACTGGCCAACTGCAGTGTGTGTGTGTGTGTGTGTGTGTGTATGTGTTTGTGTGTGTGTTCATACTAGTACTGTGAACTAGTGTTAGTGTTGTGTTCCCATACTTGACTCCTACTGCAGAAGAATTATTTGACGAAATCATAGTACATAGTAACTGCAGGTTAATTTAAGTGTCATTTGTCTGCATGTGTGTAAGTATGTACAAAGGCGTTTCATGTGGGGAAACCAGCATATCTTTGATGTCTGAGCCTTAACTGTGTGCACATTCAAAAGTGTGTGTGTGATTTATAATGTATTTTATTTTGCATTCTGCATGTTAAGAAAAAACTGTGAATGGCTTCGGTACCACAGGATTCCCAAAAGACTAACAGCAACAGCTTTATTTGAGTTAAGAGTCAGTGGTAGAAAATAACGTCTTCATTCACATTAGCTTGGCTGAATGTATCCTGTTGCTTCTTAATCTCTATCAGTAGACTGTAAATGGTGTTTCACACACAGCTGAGCTGCAGACAAAAAGAGGTCACACAGTAGGCTCACATGTGTGTTAAATCCCCAGCTGCTTTGTTTTTCCACTCATCTGTTTTAACCCCAATAACGTTTTGTTTCTTCTTCCATTTACAGTAGGCTATATTTAGTTTGGGGATTCCCTGAAGTCTTCCATGCCTCACTGCATGGTGCCCCACGATTAGGCCCCATGAAAAACCCGGTGGAAAGTTCAAACCCCTCTGGGTCAAAACTGACACTCTCATATAAAAACCTTTTTTCATGGCCAAACAGACCTTTGCAGAGCGACATGTGGAGAAAAAACTTTAGACAACCATCCACTTCCAATATTGCTGAGCTGACAGGTGAAACAAACAGTACCCCAAAGTCACAATGTTCAAGGACGCTGTCAGCAACTTCCATCACTCGAAAAGTCAAAGCCTCTGACGTATACACATTGTTTTTTTAATATCTGGTAAAATATCCATTTTAATTATTAGCTTAAACATTTTTAACAAGAAGCGCGGTGAACCACGAGGTCCTTCTCAATTTCAATGAAACATTTTGACAGGTGACTCTGTCCAAGCAGCCGAGAGCCAAAAAACTCAAAATAGCCAGTCTCACACAAACAGCAGCATTTCCATCACTATCAGTCACACTTGCTCACATATACTGCTCACATAGACACACACACGGCCCAGTCACACACACAGCTACATGGAAAACACAATATACATAGGTCTACTCAAGAGACATCTGATTGAATAAAACTGTGAACCCAACACACACCCAGACTCACACACAAGCCTCGATCTGTCACACACAGACAGCAAGCAGGGGAACTGATGGGACAGCAGAAGCGAGGTTAGAGGGCATGGAGCAAATTAAAGAAACACGAATAGCGTGCAGGGGCTAGAAAGGGAATGAGGTGATGGAGTGGGTGCTAACTGAAGGAGATGGATATTTGCTACTGTCACCCACCCCCCCAAAGCGAAACAAAGCAGACACCAAAGTTGTGTTCGTTGGGCCATTTGGGTGATGACAGTACGCCTGGAATTGTTTGACGCTGTGTCAGTAATTGAAACCAGTTTGTTCTCTCTATATAATTGTCCACATGGAGTTCAATCAGAATAACTGACTCATTTTCAGTACATGGCATCAGTGTTTAAATTACCTCAAATATAGACAATTTTAGGATTCATGTATTTGGAAAAATACAACGTTACAATAAAAGTTTAACACTTGTTAATTGCCCGTTTCTTACACAAAAATGACACCAGCTCGTGCTATGGAAGTGCCCATCGGTTCAATCCACTCTGACTCCCACCTGCACTGTTATCAGACTCAGCTGTCCTTTCAGCCTCGCACCTCCTGATGTCCTGAAAGAACAGCGATCTGTTCAATGGACAAAAATTGTTTTCGAGTAAGCTACGTGAAAAGTAATACAAGAAGAAAATGGGCACGGTTTATGTTTAGCGATTCGTTTGTTTTATATCTTCCACAACATGTAGAAAGTGGGAGATTGCTTTACTAAGTGCACAAGAAAAAAATGACTTGGGAGCATAAAGGAAATTGGTATTGACGTGCAGCAATGTGGTGTCAGTGTGGATTGATACACTTGTAGCACATCAGTTCTGAGAGACAGGTGAGGGAAAAATGCCTAAAATATTCCACAGACGCTTTAAAAACATGCTGGCGGTGCGGGTTTCTTTTGATGACTTTTTAATTTTGTGTTTCTAACTGTTGCTTTGATGCATTTCTACTTTTCTTTTAAATTGTAGCACTCTTTGAGTTTATATTATCATTATTATTACTACTACTACTACTACATCTACTGTATCTTTAAAGCATTAAGAAGTGCTGAAGTTTAAACTGGTGTGGGTATGTATAATAGTGGATCCTGGCTCACGACAGGTGAATATACCTTTTCCTTGTCGCTGGCCTCTCTTGCCACAGTGGAACCCTAAAAACAAAAAAGAACAGCAAAAAAAAAGGAAATGACTCTCCATAACCCAGTTGTTAATAGAGCACTAGAAAGTCTTGCTTTGGTCTTTTCCTCACCACCCTACTTACACTCATTCCTGCAGATACTCATACCCCTTATGCATGTCTGAACACAGAAGCTCACCCAATTAGGCACGCTAGACGCAATGGCAGCTTAAAGACAGCTTCTGTCTGTTCTCAGACTGGTTACATGACCCTCTAAACCCTGCTTTAGAACACTTACTATGCAATGGATAATGCCCGTTAAACATAGAACCAAACCTTATTCGACAAATGTTGGGTATATTCACAAATTGTTTTTATAGGCTTGACTTGTACACATGCTTTTGTATAATATTTGAACTACAAACAGGCCTATTTAAGGGGGATAAAAAATACAAAAAACTATAAAACGTATTTTATTCCTGCACCAACAGCTTAGATGATCAGTGAAAACATGGCCTGGAAGAAAAATGAGTGGCAACAAGAGATTGTTGTTGTGAAGCTATAGATTGGATTCATGTAATTTCTTCTAGAATTCATGCCCTATCTGATTACCTACCTTGAGATCGTATTTTTTGTAGACGGAAAGGCGGTGAGAGAAGACATTGCGTGTAACAATCATGTAGGTCTCATCTCCATCCACGGTGAGCCGGTACATCCCCAGAAACTGAGGCAGCAGCGTGTTGCCATGGCACTCAACGATGAACTACCAAAAGAGAGAAAGGGATATCAACTCAAGGCCCCTTTTATAGTCACATTGTATGCTTACTACCTGCGTTAGAGGGGAGACTTACAAATGGAGAAAGAATGTTTTGTAAAAGGCATGACCCTTTATGACAGGGGTCCCCGAACTTTTTCCTGTGAGGGCCACATAACTTTTCCCTTCTCTGATGGGAGAGGTCAGTTTGTAACAGAAAAAGTGTGACGATCACAGGGGTGCCTAAACGTAAACATGTATTGTTTTCCAGAAAGCCACACATAACCATATATTAATAACCCTTTCCGGGATCTTCACAGAAAAAAAAGTCCAGATTTCTTCAATGCGTCTGGTGATTGTACTCGCCGACAGACTCACGGCATTAAAGACATCTTCCTTCTCGGGACACACCTCTTCCGCTACAGCATTCAAACATTTCTTGACAAACTCTCCATCAGTGAAAGGTTTACCGCTGCTTGCTATCAGTTGAGCAACCCGAAAGCTGGCTTCGTTTCAATAAAGTAAAATTCTGTTTCTGAGGTATTTTGAATCAAAGACACACTGTTTTAGAAAGCCTATCTTATGGAAGAACCGAGGCTTGCATTTGTATAAACATACATATGTTATTGTAAGCTGTTATCACCTGATGGTATTTCTTTAGAATGTTATGCATCTCGGCCACATCCTCGCTGCTGATGGTCTTGATGACGTAGCGTTTGTCATAAGAGGTATGGAAGCGGGCCCCGCTCCGACCCTGGGCCTCGCTGTTCAACGGAGCACTCCGTGTCAGAGAGTTCTGTAAAAAGGAAAAGTAATGATCATGTTCATCAGGATGTTCGCACTGAGATATGACCAGCTTGTCATTTAACTTTCTGACAACCTTTGCACTTGTATTGATCTTTTATTATATATACACTACCGTTCAAAAGTTTGGGGTCACCCAAACAATTTTGTGTTTTCCATGAAAAGTCACACTTATTCACCACCATACGTTGTGAAATGAATAGAAAATAGAGTC